>OY365809.1:46383948-46491009 GCA_959347315.1 Bimastos eiseni | reverse complement strand
ATACGGACGATTTCTAAAGCGCCGTAACGCAGCCATGCCGCTACAATGACACGATCAGCCCACAAGAAAAAACCGTACTAGAACAGTCTCTACATCAGTTCAACAGGGATATGCCTTCCTGAACAGGTTGGGATTTGAGTCGTGCCCTAAAGATCTCAATCGATGCTGCAGAACGCACTTCAGGCGGTAGGCTAAATATAGGCCTATGATGATACTATAGATTCGAATCGACTACTCCTACAACCTCTCCCCTTCTTTTCCACTCACTCACTCACCGACGCACTCACTCACTATCTTCGTCGCAAATCTCAACATCTCTGATCCAACCTGTCTAATCGTTTGATTCGTTTCCTGGCGGCACCTGTTCGGCCATCTGTTGCCCTCTTCTGACGACGATGTGTCGGTTGGAGTGTACGCCGCAACACACGACGCACCCACTTCCATTAACGGTATATTCCCCTCTCCCTGTCTTAATTACGCGTCCATTAATCACTTCGGTGGTAGGCCTACCTGTGAGGAGTTACTGTGTCCAGCGTCGCTGATTCTGAAGACCACTTAGAAGAGCTGTCGATCAGTTGAACGAAGTCTGACAAACGGTCGTCGCAACTTCGATAAAAAGAACGATTTACTCGGATCTCACTCGAATGAGGGACAGTTGGGGGAAAGGGAGGGAGCGGCCTGATGACAAAATTGATTACTGTAGCTTCTAGCATCAAGCATTAAAGTGAACATTATGCAGAGGATGGTTCTTTTCGTCAGAGACAACGAATGGAGGGTTTATAGGGTTAGAATAAGAATATGAAGCAGATAATTACTTAGTCATTAGCTGCTGCAGAAGCGACTGAACAGAGGATAAGTTCAAAATAATGCAGAGAAAACCTGGGACTAATATGGAAAACCAAATGGAATAATTGCAAGCGAAAGTTCATCTGCACCAACTAAAGAACTCCCCTTAACTAGGCCTACGACGACGACAGAACAGTTCCGAGTATAAACAGAGACTGAAAGATTATAAAGAATTAATAAATCCTGTTCAATATAACGATTGGCCACAGTTTAGGGTTTGATAAAATTATGAGCTCCAAACGACGAACGCTTGCAGCTCCAGTTCCAAGTCAATAGAATTAGGAACAACCAGTCAATCACACGGTATCATATACACCACGTCCGTTAGACACAAACACCTGCCTTACTAATAGATAATATCATCATAATTACACATTATATTATAATTAATTATTATTAACATTATTATTATAAACAAATCAAAACTCATGGCAGATGCACAGGATGATAACTCTCCAATGACCCTGCCATCTTCTGCTTTGTTTTTTTATTATCACATTTTCCCAAAGGTACATTATATACGAGTTATATCTGAGTAGATATCTTGAAGAGGCGCAAGTACTTTGATTGATCTGAGATCCCTCGGGATTCCCAAAGCTAGAGGGCTTTCTTCTGGAATGAAGTCTTAGCAGAATAGCAGATGGTTTTGTTGATTGAAAAAGTGCTACAATTTAAGCGATTGCCTTCAAGTACTGGATAACCATAGCGCTGAAACAGGAAGGCAGTCTATCTGTTATCGCCTGATATCGGGTCATTATTATTATAACTTATGCTAGTAAGTGGAGACAAGCGAACTCTTATTAACACAGGGCCTCCTGGTCTCTGCTCAACATGGTGTCAGTTAAACATAAATTCTAGAGTCAAACAGCATTTGAGATTCAAGGCTCCTGCTGTTGAAGAAGGATAGTAAAGAAAATGGATTCCTAAATGGACCAACAAAACTGTGCAATTGTTTGGCCTCATCTGCAAGATTTATTTCGCGAAGGAAAACCGAACAATTCCAGTCGACATGAAAAGAAAAGGTCACTGACGTCAATGCTCCGTTTACAAACAGTTAAATGTACTGTAGCACTGATATTACATCAAGCAGACACATACAGGCAGGCAGGCAGGCAGACAGACAGACAGATATACATACAGACAGACAACCTTATTCTTCATTAACCTATAGAGTAAAAATTGTAAGTAAGGGAAAATTAGAACTTAGCAGAGAGTGGCAATTGCTAGAGATAGAAAGAAAACCTTAGTTTTCTCCATATACTGATATATTAATTGTAGGTAAAATGAAAATTTTTCCATAAATTTCATGCATCCCTATCAATGAGAAGAGAGTGCCAATCGCTGCATAAACTAAACCAAACAAGAGTTAACAAGAAACAACAAAGTTCTCAAAAGCTGAGAACAATGAAGTATAAGATAGCAAAAGAAGTCGTTGAGAAACAAAGCGTACACACAGTCGCCTCTGGTCCGCATATTAAACCATCTGCCTGGCCGAAACAATGACGATCAACCAGTGACAGCCAGAACAACGACTGGCCTAAGTCGTACGTCGGCCATGACATTGCACGACTCGCCAAAGAGTCCTCGGCCGTCGCAGAGACTTGCATCGACGAGCGATTGATCGGCTGCTGTTAGAACGATTGATCAGATCCTGCGATAAACGTACAGGTAGGCAAGATCTTTGGGTGGATTCTCAGACAGAGCGACCTTGTCGTCATTGAAGATGACCCAGCGACCTTCTTTGAGGATATGACAGACATAATGACCGCACTTGGTCGACGTTCCCATGTGACTGACAAAGGCAGCAAGGCTATACTCTGCAAAAGAAGAAAGCATTCAGGTTATACTCTGCAAAAGAAGAAAGCATTCCGGCTATACTCTGCAAGAGAAGAAAGCCTTCAGGATATACCCTGCAAAAGAAGTAAGCATTCAGGCTATACTCTGGAAAAGAAGAAAGCATTCTTCTTCAGTCTTCAGATTGATCTAGTCTGCAGACCGAAATGGTCAGCCAATCGTAGCAACAGACAACAGCAACGACTCACATATCATTATATGGAACTAGAAGAGTCTGAACAACAACAGAGATTGAAATGTCATCAGTTCTGAAATGCCCCATTAGCACAAGACAATGCCATTGTCTTCCTCTTAAGCGTCGTCTCAGAATAAACTCCACACTAGTCGTCGTCATCTCCAAACCTATCCCACATCCCTGGTCCAGATGGTAAAGAGGAGGAGAAGAACTTACTTCCAGGACCGTCATTGGCAGCTGACCCCTGATTGGCTGGAGGAGGCGCTGCTGCAGGTCCAGCCATCTCTGCTTCCACTGGATTCTCCAGTTCCATGGCATGACTGAAGATCCAGTCTGCTGCCCTCTCCAAATTATTATCCTAACAGAACCCCCAACAGACATCAAGTTACTAAATGATGTACAGAACAATAGACCAATGAATTGAACAATTAATTGATTGAACAAATGACCAATTGACTAAACAATTAATTGACTGAACAATTAATCAATTGACTGACCAATTAACTGACTGAACAACTAACTGACTGACTGACTGACCAACCACCAGTTCAAGCAGAAGAAAGAATCCCAGTTTAGAATGAAGTCAACAACACCAACTTGTGAAGAACTTCAGTAAATGACCTCTGAAGCTGAAAGATTTTAGGAAGACAACAACACGTACAAGAGATTAACCAATAACTGAGGTTAATCACCATGAACAACAAATGAGTGTGCATCAGTTTAGCTTACAGTTGCTTTCAGTGCAAGGGTCGCCTGTGCCTTCGTGAATCCCATAGCCATGATCATGTTGACAGAGGCTTCGTCTGCTAGGAACTCGTCACTCCCAGAACGAGATGCCTCAACCTGCAGTGGATCTGCAAAGTCTACAAAACGAGAAATGAAGAGAAAATCAACCACATTCAAGAATTCATTAGAATATGCATGCTTTGCCATAAAAACAGACACAATCACCAATGTTCAGACCTTCTCTCATGCCCACCAGAGATTTAAAAACAAGACAGACAAAAGCCAAGTCCACCTAAGATTTAACACAAGACAGACCAAAGCCAAGTCCACAAGAGATTTAACACAAGACAGACCAAACCGAAGTCCACTAGAGATTTAATAGCATAGAATGATAAACAAATGAGTCAACAACAATCAACAACATAGCACATTCAATGCAGTTATTGACTCTGGCCTCCATCCTGTGAATGTCCCTTGAGGACAGTGAGTGTATGTACCTGGGTCATCCATGTGTTCCATGATCCAGTTCATGGCTGCTTCGATTCCGTTGTTCCTCGTGTTGTAGATGGCTTTCTTGCAGGCTTCGAGTGGAAATCCCATATCAACCAACTGCATCACATGACCTTCATCAATATTCAGACCAACTACAAATACAACGGACGAATACATTGATCAGTCAACGATCACCATTGGCAAAACTCTCATTTGGGCATTCCTTTCCACAGACTAGGCATCTTGGATGGGCATTCCTTTCCTTTGAGTAAACATCTTGGAGGGCATTCCCTTCTCTTGAGTAGGCATCTTGGAGGGACATTCTATTCCCCTGAGTAGACATCTTGGAGAGGCATTCTTTTCCCTTAAGTAGGTATCTTGGATGGGCATTCCTTTCCACTGAGTAGGCATCTTGGATGGGCATTCCCTTCCCCAGAGTAAGCACCTTGGAGGGGCATTGGGCATTCCTTTCGTCTGAGTAGGCATCTTGGAAAGGCATTCCCTTCGCATAAGTAGGCATCTTGGAGGTGCATTCCTTTCCCTTGAGTAGGCATCTTGGAGGGACATTTTTTTCCCTTAAGTAGGTATCTTGGATGGGCATTCCTTCCCGCTGAGTAGGCATCTTGGATGGGCATTCCTCTCCCCTGAGTAGGCATCTTGGAGTGGCATTCCTTTCCCAAGAGTAGGCATCTCGTAGGGGCATTCATTAACCCTGGGTATGCATCTTTGAGGGGCACAACACACCATGAAATGCTTAAAAAAAGAGACTTAATGAGTGAATGAGAATAATAAACACAAAGCAATAGAATAATGAAAAGAATATCTGCATTAAATGGATGATAATCTAATCAACCTGGAGCTGGAGCGGGAGGGCGTTGCTGTTGGCCATTGTCCTCTGGAAGTTCCTCCTCCATCGGCTGTTTTCCTCTTGCTCTCAGATGCGATATGTCTAATTGATCCGGAACATCGACCGACACATCTGAACAACAACAACAGAGGGATATAGACATAGGCATAGACATAGGGACAGACAGAGACATAGGGACAGACATAGACATAGGGACAGACATAGACATAGGGACAGACATAGACATAGGGACAGACATAGACATAGGGACAGGCAGAGACATAGGGACAGACATAGACATAGGGACAGACATAGACATAGGGACAGACATAGACATAGGGACAGGCAGAGACATAGGGACAGACATAGACATAGGGATAGGCATAGGAATAGACATAGGGACAGACATAGACATAGGGATAGACATAGACATAGGGATAGACATAGGGACAGACATAGACATAGGGACAGACATAGACATAGGGACAGACATAGACATAGGGATAGGCATAGGAATAGACATAGGGACAGACATAGACATAGGGACAGACATAGACATAGGGATAGACATAGGGACAGGCAGAGACATAGGGACAGACATAGACATAGGGACAGACATAGACATAGGGACAGACATAGACATAGGGACAGACATAGACATAGGGACAGGCAGAGACATAGGGACAGACATAGACATAGGGACAGACATAGACATAGGGATAGACATAGGGACAGACATAGACATAGGGACAGACATAGACATAGGGACAGGCAGAGACATAGGGACAGACATAGACATAGGGATAGACATAGGGACAGACATAGACATAGGGACAGACATAGACATAGGGACAGACATAGACATAGGGACAGACATAGACATAGGGATAGGCATAGGAATAGACATAGGGACAGACATAGACATAGGGACAGACATAGACATAGGGATAGACATAGACATAGGGACAGACATAGACATAGGGACAGACATAGACATAGGGACAGACATAGACATAGGGATAGGCATAGGAATAGACATAGGGACAGACATAGACATAGGGACAGACATAGACATAGGGATAGGCATAGGAATAGACATAGGGACAGACATAGACATAGGGACAGACATAGACATAGGGACAGACATAGACATAGGGATAGACATAGACATAGGGACAGACATAGACATAGGGACAGACATAGACATAGGGACAGACATAGACATAGGGATAGGCATAGGAATAGACATAGGGACAGACATAGACATAGGGACAGACATAGACATAGGGACAGACATAGACATAGGGACAGGCAGAGACATAGGGACAGACATAGACATAGGGATAGGCATAGGAATAGACATAGGGACAGACATAGACATAGGGATAGACATAGGGACAGACATAGACATAGGGACAGACATAGACATAGGGACAGACATAGACATAGGGATAGGCATAGGAATAGACATAGGGACAGACATAGACATAGGGATAGGCATAGGAATAGACATAGGGACAGACATAGACATAGGGACAGACATAGACATAGGGACAGACATAGACATAGGGATAGGCATAGGAATAGACATAGGGACAGACATAGACATAGGGACAGACATAGACATAGGGATAGGCATAGGAATAGACATAGGGACAGACATAGACATAGGGACAGACATAGACATAGGGATAGGCATAGGAATAGACATAGGGACAGACATAGACATAAGGATAGACATAGGGACAGACATAGACATAGGGACAGACATAGACATAGGGATAGACATAGGGACAGACATAGACATAGGGACAGACATAGACATAGGGATAGGCATAGGAATAGACATAGGGACAGACATAGACATAGGGACAGACATAGACATAGGGATAGGCATAGGAATAGACATAGGGACAGACATAGACATAGGGACAGACATAGACATAGGGATAGGCATAGGAATAGACATAGGGACAGACATAGACATAGGGACAGACATAGACATAGGGATAGGCATAGGAATAGACATAGGGACAGACAAAGACATAGGGATAGGCATAGGAATAGACATAGGGACAGACATAGACATAGGGACAGACATAGACATAGGGATAGGCATAGGAATAGACATAGGGACAGACATAGACATAGGGATAGGCATAGGAATAGACATAGGGACAGACAAAGACATAGGGACAGACATAGACATAGGGACAGACATAGACATAGGGATAGGAATAGACATAGGGACAGACATAGACATAGGGATAGGCATAGGGACAGACATAGGCATAGGGATAGGCATAGGGATAGGCATAGGAATAGACATAGGGACAGACATAGACATAGGGATAGACATAGGGACAGACAAAGACATAGGGACAGACATAGACATAGGGACAGACAAAGACATAGGGACAGACATAGACATAGGGATAGGCATAGGAATAGACATAGGGACAGACATAGACATAGGGACAGACATAGACATAGGGATAGGCATAGGAATAGACATAGGGACAGACAAAGACATAGGGACAGACATAGACATAGGGATAGGCATAGGAATAGACATAGGGACAGACATAGACATAGGGACAGACATAGACATAGGGATAGGCATAGGAATAGACATAGGGACAGACATAGACATAGGGATAGGCATAGGAATAGACATAGGGACAGACAAAGACATAGGGACAGACATAGACATAGGGATAGGCATAGACATTTTTTTCAAAAGTTTATTTGGCAATCCAAAGTACCATGCCTTGTACTTCGGATTGCCAAATAAACTTAAAAATGAGATCTGTATAACAAATAAAATTTAAAATTGCACCGGAGATCCAATTAAGGACGAAGGGTCCCGCAAGTTAGGACCACCGAATATATCAAGCACAGAGTAGTTGGGAATATAGGCCTAAAAGAGAGTATAGTGGGTGAAAATTAGATGGAGAAACAAAGCTTAGCTAATCTTAACTAATAAATGTACTAACATAAAGTGAGTGAAGGTATATTATAAGCCAGTAAGGCTTGCATGATCAAGGCAGCTGACCACAACCAGAAAGTGAAGTAGGTTATGACAAAGTAATAGCCAAAACATCACAATTTTTTTGACATAATAAAGCCAATTTTGAAGAAGGCAGCCCAGGAGTGTTGTCAGAAGAACCGCTGAATAGATTTCTCAATGATGAGGTACATTTAAACCAACAATTGTCAGAAGTTGGGTTGAGTTCACAGTAATGGTTATAAAATATTACAATTCACCAGATATAATAGCAGATTAAATCTTGGTTTTGAATAGATGAAAGCTGGGAAGGAGACGCAAATTGGCAGAGATAGATTTCCAAATTCTAGGATCTTTGCACTTGATGGCCATTAGCCTAGTGTTTGTTCTGCCATAAGGAATATATAAGGTATTAGCATCTCTACTAAGGAGATACAATAATCCTGCATTAGGCATAAAGTAATAATGGAAAGTATTAGGTATGGTGTTATGAAAGTGCCGATGCATAAAGAGGCTTATTTGGAGTTTATTTATCTGCTCAAATACTTTACTGGTATGAGCATTGTAGAGGATACCAGCCACAAATCTTATTGCTCTTTTTTGAATAACGCTCATCTTATATAGAGTAGATTTGTAGGTAGAGGTCCATATAATTGCGCAGTAATGTTAAGTATGGACATATTAGCGAAAAAAATAAAGAGTGGAAGAAGCTTTGGAGGGCAGTACCTTAGATAGGATATTTTAACTGAGACGGCATCAATATGTTCTTTCCAAGAGAGATGCTGGTCTACGATAACCCCTAGGAATTTAGAAGATGACACTTGAGTGATAGGAGTATCCATTATTTTAATTTCAGGCACGTGATCGGGTGGTAATTTTCTGTAAAATCTAAATAGTACAAAGTTTGTCTTATCTAGATCAAGTGTCAATTTGTTGGCACTGGACCAATTAGAAATATTGGTTAAATCCACATTTATGGTGTTTATAAGAATTTCTGAAGAGAAGTGGGTGCGAATAAATTTGTATCATAAGCAAAAAGAATAAATAGGAGAAGGCATGACATAGGGACCTGGAATAGATATAGGGAAGGGTTCAATGGTAAAATCACGTCAGTCTAAGTTGCAAATTCAACTCCACAGCCAGTAAACAAAGTATTTGAAGTCGAATATTTTTTTAAACAACTTAATCCATTCTATCAAATCCATAAAATACTTTAGAATAACTTGCAAGGTTGTAAGAGAATAGGCCTAATATTAGCCTGGATTTTCAATATTATTTAAGGCATGACACTATGCTGCACAACCCTTTGAGGCATGACCCTTTGAACATTGGTCCTATCTATGAGGAATGACCCCATGAAGAATGGCCATTAAGGTAAGGTCCTGTGGTTAGGGCTACGGCTAACGAGTAGTTTTGGAGTCGAGTACTTGGTTGAGTAGCTTAGCGAGTATTCGAGTACTCGTTAATACCGGAAGTGCATAATACAAGCTATACACCATGCAATAGACTATAGATAGACTAAGTAGACCATAGCATAGGTTATAAGTAAAGCTCTGGCGTGGCGCACAAATAAAGTTAAAGCTCCAATGTACGCCAAACAACTCACTGAACAGAACAGCCAAAGAAACAGAAATTTTCTTGTTTTTTGTTACACCAAAAAATATAATATAGGCTACACAAAACTGTCTGGAACCGGAAATTGCAATTGTCAGACCGGAAGTGGAAGCATGCAAGTATGTATATCTTCATTTAATGAGAAACACACTGACAAACCGCAGTAAGTTACAAAAGGTCAATGTTCGTAGTAGAGCTGTACCAATATCCCTTTTTGCCGATTATGCCGATACCGATTATTGATCTGCCGATACCTGATTATTTAGCTGATTATTTTTCCGATTATTTCTTTGTGTTTCCCAAGATTTCTGGTTCCAAAAGAAGACCTACTGCTACTGCCTATTATTGTGATGCAAGCAAACACTTGCTCTATAGGAGACGTATGCATGTAGTTGGTGACTAATCCTAGGCAGGCAATACAGATTAGACACACCGCCCGCCGTCGTACTGTGCCCAGGGTAATTAAAGGTCAAGGCACGGCTGTCCTATTCACAGCCACCCATCTAGTCTCAGCCTCTCAGGCGACTGACATGTGTCGGGGAGATCTGATTGGCAGCTAGCATGTATTCATTAGGCATACCTCCACGATGTATATTCATCGGTTTCTCTGCTGAATTGGCCAGCTATTCGTTGGCCCATAAGCAGACACTATGACTCACTCTGCACAAGACCTATGTTGACACATTCCCACAGTCTATACTAGCACAGTGGGTGGTCTCACCCCTGGTCTGAAGAAGCCATTGGCTCGATGACACGATATGGGAACGGAACGAAATGCCAGACCCAGTGATGTTGCTGTCATCATTTTGCTTTTATAAACTGAAAATAATATTATTAAATTAAAAAAATAATTTTTATTATCGGCCGATTAGTCAGTACAGCCCTAGTTCGTAGTTCGCGACCAGATCGGCAGGGAGGGTCATGACAGGTACAATTAACCCAACTACTTATTATGAGCAACAAATTTGAATTTATAAAGAATCCTGGAGATAAAACTTCTATCGTACTCGAGTTAAAAAAAAACGAGTCAAATACTTGCGAGTACTCGGGTACTCGCAGCAGACCTACCTGTGGTTATCATTTCATTCATAACATAGACAAACAATTGACTGCATCTACCGACAAACTGAAATTAACTTTGCCAATTAGAGCATTAAGCGTCTAATCAAATAGAATTTTCTGTAATAAAAAACTGGTGACTGACCTATATTGCATTCAGTTGACCTAATTTGTGTTAAAGTGACCTAATTTGTGTTCAACTGACCTAGTTTGCATCCAACTAAACTAGTTTGCATCCAACTAAACTAGTTTGCATTCAACTGACCTAATTTGTGTCCAACTGACCTAATTTGTGTTCAACTGACATAATTTGTGTTCAACTGACATAGTCTGCATTCAACTGACCTAATATGTGACCTAGTTTGCATTCAACTGACCTAGTTTGCATTTAACTGACCTAGTTTTCAGTCAACTGATCTAGTTTTCAGTCAACTGACCTAGTTTGTGTTTAACTGAAATAGTCTGCATTCAACTGACATAGTCTGGAAACTGACCTAGTTTGTGACCTAGTTTGCATTCAACAGAGCTAGCTTGCAGTCAACTGACCTAGTTTGCATTCAACTGACCTAATTTGAGTTAAACTGACCTAGTTTGCGTTCAACCCAATCAGCTCCAACGGTAAATTTCTGGACGTGCAGAAACAAGTATTCTGGAAATGTGCTAATCAGTGTTGACCTGAACAGAAAGAAAAAGACAATCACACACAATGAGATGAACTGTTAAAAAGATTATTCACCAAAAAGACATAATTATGAGGAACCCATCAGACATAGAAACTGAATTAAACACAATTAAGACACCTACAGTTGGGTCATTCAATCAAGAGTCATCCAATTCGTTTGTCTGTCTGCCATTCATCCATTCATACATGAGGCACAGACTGTATCTTAAACCAATAACATAGATGCAATTCATAATTCTCTGTGAACTAACTTCTTTGCCGTGACATGAGTTCTGACGGCTGAGCTGTAGAAGTTCTCGACAAAGACTGGAGCAGCAAACGAGTCAATGCAAGCGTTCAGCTTTAGTCTCGGTCGGACGACCTCCTCCGATGAATCCCTTCCAAGCAGAACCAAAAGAATGATCACAGACTCACATTCTAGTCATCAATTCTAGTCATCATCACAATCAGTTTAATGAAGAAAAGACTAACATATCTAATGGCACCAAAGCATTTAACTTAATCCAAACTGCTTATACTTATAACCGTCATTCTTACAGATCTATGAATATGAATAAAGAAGAAGAAGATGAGAGTTGGTGTTTGAGAGGTAGCAATCGGTATGAAATGATGTTAGCAACTTCATTTTCATAACCTCAGCATACGAGGAGAGCATGGGTGGCCAGTCCTCTCTCTCGCCATCTCATCTTCCCACCAACAGCTGGGACAGGAGGTGTGAGAAGGTGGAGCAGGATGTGTGAGTAGGTGGGGCAGGAGGTGTGTGCAGGTGGGGCAGGAGGTGTGTGCAGGTGGAGCAGAAATCTCGACACAGTTCTGCCCAGGAGGGGGGTCTAAAACGTCAACCTCTTTATTGACAGTCCAGCACAATACATCAAGCACTCAATGATGAAATTTATAAAGACGACTACCAAGTCAAATGGTGACATCAGCAGAAAGCAATAACAAATTCCAGCTGAGAGCAATGACCAGGGCTGTTATTATCGCGAAAAAGTATCGCGATACTTTGGTATCGCCGATACTTTGTCAGTATCGCAGCGAGTATCGCGATAGTTTTATTTTGCTGGCATCGCATGTATATCGCGATACCTATTTTTAGCCTGTCAGCGATACTCGATACCAATACTTTTTCTCACCAAAATATATATGGTTTCTTAAGAAATATGCAAAGTCAATCTTTGATAAGTTTAGGCCTATATGTAACCTCTTTCGGCCATATAAACCTTGGTGCGAACAGATGGAATAATTTATAAATAGTGAAATGACCAAAGTAGGCCTAGGCATATGTCTTTTGCGTTCACTTGTAGAAGTGGCTTGCCCAATTAATTTTAGAGTGCTTGCGAATTTAGATGATCTTGAAATTGAATAGGGCTGATGAAACGAAATGCAATATCAGAGCATTGTGTTTGAACAGCTTGCCTGAAGGCTACTTTAAAGACATTGTGATTGGCCAAAGGACCAATATGCACAGGACTGGAAAGTCCGCATGTTCCTTCGTGTCATCAGTTTTTGGGCGATATTCAGGAGCCAGAAATGTTAGATCCTTTCAAAATAACAACCTGATTCATCAACCTTTAGTCATGAAGCCTAATTTACGAATGACTACTGGGTATGTCAGCAAAATAAAAAAAATGCCTTTAGAGGTTCAAAACACCATATTTTCAAACAGAATAAAACTTTAGATTTGGGCGACATTTGTGTTTAAGCCAGAGAAATGCGTGTACACGGATATTTTACAAGTAACCATTCGTCTTATCTAGATTCCTTGTGAATGGCCCAAGTGATTCCTTGGGAAATTTTCTATAATTATTATCGGTGCATGAATTATAATTTATGTTAAGATCGAATTAAGCAAGCATGTTGAAAAGTATTGGCAAAAGTATTGGTATTGCAATACTTTTTTACATTATTGTTAACAGTCCAGGCAATGATCCATATCAGCTGAGAGCAATGATCCATATCAGCTGAGAGCAATGACTCATATCAGATTAGAGCAATGATCCATATCAGCAGAGAGCAATGACCCATATCAGATTAGAGCAATGATCCATATCAGCTGAGAGCAATGACCCATATCAGCTGACAGCAATGATCCATATCAGATTCGAGTAATGATCCATATCAGCTGACAGCAATGATCCATATCAGCTGACAGCAATGATCCATATCAGCTGACAGCAATGACCCATATCACATTAGAGCAATGACCCATATCAGCAGAAGCTGTTGTTGTTAAACACAAGATCTTTGCAAAGAGCCTGGATGACATCTTCTTACAATCAACCCTAAAGAACTGAACTCCACGATTCTTACTTATTAGGTTCAACGCAAGAATCTCTACAAGACAAGCAGTCTACTAACTTATTGCAATCACATGAGTTTTCATCTCCAACACAAGAGGCTGCATGATATTTCCATGATTTGGCAGCTACTGCAGAACGAAGCATGACATTTTGAAACACAAGGAGGACAATAATGAGAATCTGAACGATAGCTAGAGTGACTGCAAGAGGTTCGTGTAACTTACATCTCTCTGTTCTCTAATTCCATTGCGGCTCTCTTCGCCTCATAGGCAGCAACAGCAGCTACAACCACAGGAAAAGACAGATTCAACACATCTGCTCATCCAAAGAATCTTACTCAATCCAATGACATCTGACAAATCTTTACCATTCAACTAAACTTTGCAGTTACGGCCAATCACGGCCCTGAAGAATGGAGGCAGACCGTCAAATGAGCGGAGACAAGTAATGTTGTCGGAAGATCGCCTCTGGCTGTGTTTTCGTTCAGTCCACAAGAGGAGCAGAAGAGTTGCAAGAGATACGATGCCTGAAACCTTTCTATCCATCTCAATGATAGACCCTCGCTTGCAATCACAACAGACAAAAAGAGAAAACCTATTTGTAAGGAGATAGACAAAGATGGTACAGTGACTGCTTTTGCTCACAGAGGTTGATGGCTTTGTCGAGTGGGACAGGAAGAGAGAGTGTGTAGTCGTCTCGATACATGTACTTCACTTTGTGTGATTGCCCGCATTCTATGCGATCTTCCAATCGAAACTTGATGTTGTCTGTTGGGCAGGCAGCACCTCGACTGGTCCTCTGTAGGAAACACACATTGGACAACAATCTTAAGATGGTTTCAGCATCAGGTCCAACAGTCAAAACTATTCATTCTATCAATAAACTTACGCTAACCATAAGATTTACTAAAAGGTTTACTTAAAAGGTGCAAACGATGCAGTCGATACATAAAACTAATCTAGATGAAGTCATCATAGAAACATTATAGAAACATTATAATATGATGCACGTTTGCACATTTGAAAATGCAGTGACCAATAATAGATGTTATGGTACATTGGTACTGGTACTACCTGATTCACTAGGACTGTAACAGCAACAACGATGAACTAAGATAAAACATTGAAAGCAGTCAAAGCTTAGCTTCATCAATCCTCAAATGTATGAAGAAGAAGGAGGAGGAGCAGGAGGAGAAGCAGGAGCAAAAGAAGAAGAACAAGAAGGAGAAGAAGCAGGAGAAGAAGAAGCAGGAGCAGGAGAAGAAGAAGGAGAAGAACAAGAAGGAGAAGCAGGTGCAGGAGATGAAGAAGAAGAAGGAGAAGAATGAGAAAAAGAAGAATGAGAAAAAGGAGAAGGAGAAGAATGAGAAGAAGAAGAAGGAGGAGAAGAATGAGAAAAAGAAGGAGAAGAAGAAGGAGAAGAAGAAGAAAGAGGAGAAGAAGAATAAAAGGAGAAGTAGGAGAAGAAGAAAAAGAATAAGGAGAAGAAGAAGGAGAAGAAAGAGAAGGATAAAAGGATAAAAGGAGAAGAAGGAGAAGCAGGAGAATAAGAAGGAGAAGAAGGAGAAGAAGGAGAAGATAAGAGCTGGTCCTTGGACTTGTTTCGAGAGGATCTCGGTGGGTCAATGCACAATGTAACAGATGATGTGGTTCAAGGCCAAATTCTAACGTCTAATTTCAGATGAAAAGCAATCTCATCAACAATGAGGAGGTCATTGACGCCACTTCTATTAGACAAACCTCAATGGTCGTAATAAGATGAAGTAGATATTCGACCGCATCCTGCTGACGATTGGTAGAGAACTCCGGATGTCCAATTCCAATCAGAGAACGAAACATTCGCGGACGGATGCCATCGAGTTGCTACAGGTCATCATATAATAAAGAATTGAATTGGAACAATATCTCCATCCATCAATCCGCTCATCTTCAATTCACTCATCTCAAATTCATCTTCAGTTTCATCAACACACACCTGTTGGAATCGAATGCCAAGCAGTGTCCTTTAATGAGACAAGAAGCTCTTCTTCACTAGAGCCAATCATTCCAGCAAAGAAACTCTCTTCAGTTAACGTAATATTGGAATACGTGCAATACGACGATGAGAACAGCAAGTATGATGGTACGTACCATAAATAAAATGGTATGCAAAATAATTAGTATTCAAAGCATTGAAGTGGTACAGTTATTATGGTCTCTGACCTAATCTCAGAGGATCATATTTGACATCATTTGCAAAACATTAGAAACAGAGATTCAATTCAAGTAAAATCCTTCTTTCCCATCCAATCAAAAGCATTAAAAACTAAAGGAGCTAGACAAATATGCAATTTATATAAACTGAAACTGACCACGTTCTGAGTACCAGTGGGTGGCTTTGAGTAATCACCCGACAGCAGACCATGGCCAAACTTTGCCCTGGTTTGCAACAAGAACCATCCAACCATATCAGACAACAGCAGCAAACAAAAATAAAATCATTTAGCAATATCAGGTATCTGAGGGCAATAATGCCACAGTAACTGTTCACAAGTGAAATATCGTTCTAATGACAAACTATTATATGGTCGTCATCTTAATCTAGCAAGGAAAGCAACACAGGAATTATTACTTTAAGACGTCTTATTAACAATACCTGAAGAAGCGAGTGACAGAGGAAAATATTCAACAGTTTTTCTATGCTGAAAAAGAAAAAGAGCAAAACCAAGAGAAAGATAATTATTTGGATATCTGTTGAGATCTGGCTGTTGAGAGAAAATGCCTATGTAGACAGCTGCTGTAAACTCACATTTGGACATTAAAGTCAGTTGTTGGGTCAGAGTTGCACTCAACAAATATCTGTGTCGCTGGTTTGTAATATCTGAATCAGACAACAAAACGATGCATGCATCAAATCCTTCAGCTAAAGAAATCACCCTCCCACCCTTTGCCTCCCACCCTCTGTCTCCCTCCCATTGCCTCCCTTCCCTTGCCTCCCACCCTTTGTCTCCCTCCCTCCGTCTCCCACCCTTTGTCTCCCTCCCTCTGTCTCCCATCCTCTGTCTCCCATCCTCTGTCTGTATGCTTGTAAAGCAAATGAACCATTCTCAACGTCTCATTGGACTGATGATGGCTTAGAGTCAAACCAGCCATCAAACACAAGACTGCACAATGAAGAAGACAGAGATCTATTAAGACGACCAATTCTCCTCTCAACTGGTTTAAATCAGATGGTTAAACTAACAATGGAGCAACTCATCATCGCCTGAAGTGAAACATCTTTGAAAATGAGACAATGGCATTCACTCACCGATCAACAAAAGACGGCAGCGTGAAGATGACTTGCATGATGGAGTTCATGTAGCAGCTGTTGCCAAGATTGTAGATGCCTGTGCATCCGGGTCCATAGATGGGCTCCAGCTTACTTCCGGATTCCTGGAGAACGTTCCACTCCCAGACCCTCTGATTCAGATCCAGTTCCATCTCTGTCATTGTCCTATCCGTCTATTAAACCAAGCCAAACAAATGTCTTACATCCATTCAGCTGAATAGCAAAGACACAGTACAGTAATAGTGAATCAGGTAGTACCAGTACCACTGTACCATAACATCTATTATTAGTCACTGCATTTTCAAATGTGCAAATGAATTCTCCTCTGGCAACAAACAGACCATGCAGAATTCTCATCTTAAGCGACACCTTTCAGTCCATCTGTTGATAGCCAAAGAGCAGGACGACATTTCTGAGGCTCATTAACATACATATGTGATCAGAAACATAAAAAAATGAAGATGAAGAAAGGTTCAGCCAAAGAATATTGAGAAGACAATCTACACAACAACAGACAGAGACTCCAAAGAGTTTGACTCCTTGTCAAATCAAAGATCAGTTTATTCCAATATTCCTCCTCATTAGCTACTAAAGTTGAAGAAAAGCTTTTCCTCCTTGAACTCGTTATAAACCGAAGGCGCTAGAAAAGCAACCAAACAATAGTCACGTAGGCAAGAGATGAAGAAGCAGCACACAGCCACCTTCTCCATCTTCATGAGATCAATGCCAAAGTGAGCGAGATGCTTCGGAAGCTGAGGATCGGAGACCATGTCATCTTCTTCATAAGAATAGACATCTGCAACAACAAAAACATTCATCTGCCATTGAAAAAATTGTCTTGCTTTCTGCCATTGAGACAATTGGCTTGGCTTTCTGTCACTGAGACGATTGGCTTGGCTTTCTGCCATTGAGACGATTGGCTTGGCTTGGCGTTCTGCCATTGAGACAATTGGCTTGGCTTTCTGCCATTGAGACAATTGGCTTGGCTTTCTGCCATTGAGACAATTGGCTTGGCTTTCTGCCATTGAGACGATTGGCTTGGCATCATTAGGCCTATATAATCAGATGATCAACTGAACTCATCCGATCAAAGTCAATTTCAGATGAAGAAATTGACAGCGCAGAATCAGAGTCAGCTGAAAACAAAGATGGCTGTTATTATGCCAAGTGACAAACTGAAACATAGATAGGAATATTTGTTTAAAACTGTTTGCTGTCAATCCTTCCATCTAAGTACATGTGGCTTTCTCTGTCTGTCTCTCTCTCTGTCTCTCTATCTCTGTCTCTCTATCTGTCTCTCTATCTCTGTCTCTCTATCTGTCTCTCTATCTCTGACTCTCGTTGTCTCTCTGTGTCATTCTCTCTGTCTCTGTCTGTGTGTCTGTCTCTCACCAGCGCCATCTGGAGTGATTGTTCCCAGTTTGACAGCCAGTGGGTATTTTGTGTGGTCGTAGTGTTCAATGGCATGGTTGTTTCCTCCGCTTCCATCCCAGAACTTGCGACCGCATAGGATGCTCCCATCCGTTAGGTTCAGCCAGAGGTTCTCCTTCATTCCACACCTCTCACACATCCAACCGGATGGAGGAATCTTCTTTCCAGTCACCAACTGATCCAAATTATCAGCAAACCTAAAAAAGTAATAGCAAGAGGTCAGGTTGGAAGAAGACGTGCGTGGAGAAGAGGAAAAGGAAGAAGAAGAGGAAGAGGAGAAGGAAGAGGAGGATATGTTGGAGATCTTCTGAACTGTCAAACATTTAGAAGGCAGCAGCAGCAGCAACAGATGGCCATTTAAAACTGCTCCTCTTATCTTTGTTGTATCAATGGACGATGTCATCAAAAGATGACAAATCATGAACTCAAAAGACCCGTAAATGACATTTATATCCAGAAGATTTTAACTTAGTGAAAAGAGAAGATGCAAAAATCCTCAGAGCAGAATTTTTTCTCCACTGCCTTATACGATCTGCTTCCAACGCTTCTGCTTCTCTCATTGATGCACAAATTCCCCAACATAATCATGGAAATGGAAATTCAAGACTCCACAAGTGTTAACTTCCCAATGGAAGCTTGCTTGCTCTGACCTTGAGACCTGGCGTTCCTCTCCATCCCAGGCACCGGCCATAGCAGCCAATTCTGCCTCCCTGGCTGCAGAAGAAGCAGCAATGATGGCACTGGCCGACTGTGTCACCTACAAAAGAAAAGACACAGTGCTCTCAACCAATATATATATATATATATATATATATATATATATAATCGTAACTGAATCATAATCGTAAACTCAACATTTCTACAGTGCCCACAACCGCAGAAAAGTCACGAGCACCAGCTTATTTCCAGGCGCTAAATCAAAACAAAATCAATAGGCAGAGGTCAAAATCCAGTCAGACAGTAAGACAGCTAAGGTGGATGGTGTTAAGAGTTGCAACAGCGAGGGTGGGGAAGGAATCAGGATAGGATTTGAGAAAAATCAGAGCTTTCAGTTTACAGTGAAAGAGAAGTGGCAACAGGCAAGGTTTTGGTGAATTCGTAGGATGCACAAATGCATGAACAATCACGGGCTTCTGATCAGACACTAGGGTGGTGGCACTGGTAGTTGCAGTTTAACAACACTGTATGCAGTGGCGCGTTTACCTATATGCGCTCTAGGGCCCAAGATTCTCAAGGAGCCCCCAAATGGTGAAAACGTTAAATACAAGTTGTACAACATAACATTTCAGGGGCATCGAAATTAATGAAAACATCTCATACAATACAACATCTCAGGAGGCCCCCATATGAAATAACACATTCTACACAAAATAACATATCAGGGAGCCCCAAATGAATGAAAACATTAAATACAAAATAACATCTCAGAGGCCCCCATATGAAATAACACATCTACACAAAATAACATATCAGGGAGCCCCAAATGAATGAAAACCTTTAATACAAAATAGCGTCTCAGGGGCACCAATTTAATTAAAACATTTCATGCAAAATACCATCTCAAGGAGCCCCAAATGAATGAAACATTAAACACAATATAACATCTCAGAGGCTCCCAAATGAATGAAAACATTTAATAAAAAAATAACATCTCGAGGAGCCCCAAATGAATGAAAACATTTAATACAAAATAGCATGCCTCATGTTTTAAAAATATTGATTATAATATGTTCTCTATTTTTGCAGCTAAGAATTCACACGACAAGTGTTTTGTGGCAATTCATAATTGCTTTATTAATATCAATATCAGCTCGGTTAACTGTGTTGGTAAGAGCGAAGGCTGCATGTTATGAGTCTCTTCCAGAAGTTGGCTCACTGTTTAATTGAGCAAAATTTAAAAATAAAGTTGCATATTTTGATATTTGATGCGATGACGTGACGTCACATATCTCAGATTCCCTCCTCTTCGTCACAATTCGTCACAGATGTATGACTACTCCAATAGGTGCATGACGTCATTTATAGACGGCCACTCAGACTCGGTGCACAAATTCAGAAGCGCCCAAAAAATGTTTGTGCTTAGGGCCCTGTTTTCAATAAACGTGCCTCTGACTGTACGACCAAAGATCATTAGCGTCACCCTCCTCCTTTATACAGGCTTGGGACTGGCACTGCCTGAGTGCCAGCAGTTGCAGAGTTGATCAGACAGTTATTAACTGAGGCCAATCCTTTATCCTTTATACCCGCATGTAGAAACAAATGTGAGGCCAGGGGTCAAAACCCGCCATTTGTCGGTCCCTAGTCATTGAGATAAAGGCTGAAATAGGTTGGATGGGTCAAAAACACAGAAAATCACTTTATGGTATATTTGTTACAAACAAATATGTCGTCTTTCAATATATGAAATAAAAATTTTGAATTAAAAAATTTTTATTAAAAAAAATGATTTTTAATGCATGCAGTGTCAAGATTTGCATTGCTAACTATGCATGTTTTCCGAGGTGAACAAACGAACTATATTTTTTCCGCCCACGTGCCGTAATTTGCAAAGAAGTGACCAGATTTTGATGCTGCTTGCTGTATTTCGTACATAATATACCGGTAGCCCTTTATTGCCCAGAAAAATTGTGGAGCATTCAAGTGATGGTTTGCTAGGAACTTTGAGAAAATCGAAGTTAAAGTTTCAGAATATTCGTGTCATCAGTTGTCATAATTTTACTAGTGAAAGAGTGAAATGAGTATAACTTTAGTTAGAAAAAAGTTATTTTTATTCTGTAAAATGTATTTAGAAGCACATGCACATGATTTAATAAAAAAGTGAAAAATGACAGAGTGATGGGTTTTACCACTGGCCTCACAAATGTGTACCTAGCCCTCGTCCTAGCACAAGGCATATGTCCAGGATAATGGTGACAAAAACATGAAATTTGAACCAATCATTTCAGGTAAAACTAATGAATATCCTGACGTGCAATCAAATGTCAACAACTTTCCGTCTTTTCCTCTGCTGTTCAATTGATGCAAGTTATTAAACCCCCCTCTCACGTCGTCGTCGTCGCCGCCGCCGCCACCACCACCACCACCACTGACACCACCATCATCGCTTACACAAAACAAGTCAGAAAAAGAATCAGTTCATGCAACATGGACATACAGACGGACAAACAGACAGACAAGAAAAGACATTCCAACCTCGACAGGTAGATCGGGAAACGTCAATGGGAATTCGGACCAATCGGGCAAAACGACAATGCTGAAGAATTCCTCGACATCAAACTTGCGATCGCCTGTGTCAAATCCTCCCTCAATGCCTTCAAAGAGAATGGAAACCACAAGTTCTCACATCGTCACATCTCTTACAAAAAGCAAACTAAATTAGATCCATAATTTGATTTGCTTTTTTTCTTTCAAAACAAACACAAAATAACATCAGACCCAAAAGGTGAAGTCAAATCACTCATTCATTAAGAACATTTACATAAATATGCATGATGATAAATAGGCATGCTGATAAATATGCTTGCTGATAAATATGCATGCTGATAAATATTCATGCTGATAAATAGGCTTGCTGATAAATCGGCATGCTGATAAATATGCATGATGATAAATAAGCATGCAGATAAATATGCTTGCTGATAAATAAGCATGCTGATAAATATGCATGCTGATAAATATGCATGCTGATAAATAGGCATGCTGATAAATAGGCATGCTGATAAATATGCATGATGATAAATAAACATGCAGATAAATATGCTTGCTGATAAAAAAGCATGCTGATAAATATGCATGATGATAAATAAGCATGTAGATAAATATGCTTGCTGATAAATGGGCATGCTGATAAATAGGCATGCTGATAAATATGCATGCTGATAAAAAAAGCATGCTGATAAATATGCATGATGATAAATAAGCATGCAGATAAATATGCTTGCTGATAAATATGCACGCTGATAAATAAGCATGCAGATAAATATGCTTGCTGATAAATATGCATGCAGATAAATATGCATGCTGATAAATATGCATGCTGATAAATAGGCATGCTGATAAATAGGCATGCTGATAAATAGGCATGCTGATAAATATGCATGATGATAAATAAGCATGCAGATAAATATGCTTGCTGATAAATATGCATGCTGATAAATAGGCATGCTGATAAATATGCATGCTGATAAATATGCTTGCTGATAAAAAAAGCATGCTGATAAATATGCATGCTGATAAATATGCATGATAAATAAGCATGCAGATAAATATGCTTGCTGATAAATATGCATGCTGATAAATAGGCATGCTGATAAATATGCATGCTGATAAATAAGCATGCAGATAAATATGCTTGCTGATAAATAGGCATGCTGATAAATATGCACGCTGATAAATAAGCATGCAGATAAATATGCTTGCTGATAAATAGGCATGCTGATAAATACGCACGCTGATAAATATGCACGATGATAAATAGGCATGCTGATAAATATGTATGATGATAAATATGCATGATAAATAAGCATGCAGATAAATATGCTTGCTGATAAATAGGCATGCTGATAAATATGCATGCTGATAAATAGGCATGCTGATAAATATGCATGCAGATAAATATGCTTGCTGATAAAAAAGCATGCTGATACATATGCATGCTGATAAATATGCATGCTTGTATATAGGCATGCTGATAAATAGGCATGCTGATAAATATGCATGCTGATAAATAGACATGCTGATAAATAGGCATGCTGATAAATATGCACGCTGATAAATATGCACGATGATAAATAGGCATGCTGATAAATATGTATGATGATAAATAAGCATGCAGATAAATATGCTTGCTGATAAAAAAAGCATGCTGATAAATATGCATGCTGATAAATATGCATGATAAATAAGCATGCAGATAAATATGCTTGCTGATAAATAGGCGTGCTGATAAATAGGCATGCTGATAAATATGCATGCTGATAAATAGGCACGCTGATAAATAGGCATGCTGATAAATAGGCATGCTGATAAATATGGACGCTGATAAATATGCATGCTGATAAATAGGCATGCTGATAAATATGCATGCAGATAAATAAGCATGAAGTTAAATATGCTTGCTGATAAATAGGCATGCTGATAAATATGCATGCTGATAAATAAGCATGAAGATAAATATGCTTGCTGATAAATAGGCATGATGATAAATATGCATGCTGATAAATATGCACGCTGATAAATAGGCATGCTGATAAATAGGCATGCTGATAAATATGCACGCTGATAAATATGCATGCTGATAAATAGGCATGCTGATAAATATGCATGCAGATAAATAAGCATGAAGATAAATATGCATGCTGATAAATATGCTTGCTGATAAAAAAAGCATGCTGATAAATATGCATGCTGATAAATATGCATGATAAATAAGCTTTGCAGATAAATATGCTTGCTGATAAATATGCATGCTGATAAATAGGCATGCTGATAAATATGCATGATGATAAATAAGCATGACGATAAATATGCTTGCTGATAAATAGGCATGCTGATAAATATGCATGCTGATAAATATGCATGCTGATAAATATGCACGCTGATAAATAGGCATGCTGATAAATAGGCATGCTGATAAATATGCATGCTGAAGTTCCAATGTATTCTTTAGACAGAACTTCTCAACAAATAGAACTAAGATAAAAGAGTTAAATCCCCAATTCACGCACATCTCGATATTTCTACTCTGGACAGATATTATACAGATACGAAATACATTCACCTATGCTCATCATCTAGATGCAAAATAGAGAAACTTGTAATGTCATGTAACACTCGGCATTCATTAACTGATCAGAAAAAGAAGCTCCTCCCTATTTGCTAATGTTTGGCTCAAACGAAATAATATGAGACACGTCCTCCTCCTCCTCCTCCTACTCAACAGCACCAGATCATCCAACTCTTCATTCAGTCAACAGTGCATAGAAAACAGAGACTGTGACATGTTTAGGATGAAACGCAGTTGATTGACAGGTGAGCACTTGATTGACAGGTGCAGCTGCTCACCTATTGCCAGCCGGGTCGGCTTCTTCTTTGCCTCCGCCTCTATGCAGTCCGTCACAATCTAATAAAATACAAAGAGAAGACCATATTCAAAACCCATCAATCAACTAAAAACAACGAATGAAACCAATTCAATGTAAATAGAACGATTATCCAAGCGAAACATCCCATCATCAGATATGCAAAGATAGTTGCTCATTCATAGTGCTCCTTTGAAACTCAGTCCCATGACCTGTTGAGCAGAGGTTTTCAAACTGTGATCTGCGGACCAGTTGGAGTTTAATTTTAGTTATGATTGTTAGTCTTCATTTTTGGTTTTAGTTACGATTGTTCCTCACTTATAGTTTTAGTTTTAATTGTAGTTTCTATGTCTCAAATATAGTTTTAGTTTGTTTTAGTTTTGACAATTATAGTTTTAATTAGTTTCAGTTTTGTCAAATAAAGTTTTAGTTTTAGGTTGCTGATTTTAGTTTAAGTAGGCTAATTATAATTTAGGTCAAGTATGCTAGTTACAGCTTTCGTAATTGAATATCAATTTAAGATATAGCAATAATTCTTTAAATCTAATTTAATTCTAATTGAACTCAATTGGTCCCACGTGAGGTCAAAGACGAGAAAAATGAAAATTTCAACATTTCTGAATTAATTAAGTTAAGTTTCAGCAGTAAGTTCCATACATTTTTGCTAAATAAAAATATAGGATTCGAATTTGCGGTAAACGGCAACCGGAAGTAGACACATCTCATTCTCATCGTGTGTCTTAGAAGAGGTACTGTATGGTACGTCACATCATTTGCAGAATTATATAAAAATCATGCAAACAACGAATATATGCCTAAGTTAGGAACATTTTCAAGCAGAAATATTTGTTTTATTCCGGCTAAATATCGTTTTAGTTTTCGTTGCATCCATTTTCGTTTCGTTTTAGTTGCCACAATTTTCGTTTTAGTTTTAGTTGTCTCCTGACTTTAGTTTTAGTTTCAGTTTTCGTTAACAAAAACGTTTAGATTTCGTTATTTGCCATTTTCGTTTTCGTTTATGAAAACAACACTACTTGTTGCCCAGGGGTCCGCAAGCAGGTCCAAAAAAACAATAAAATAGTACATTTGCAAGGTTTTCATTATCATCATAAATTATAAAAACAACCGAGCTATTTATGCCTTCTGTGGTTAATATTTAGTGATGTCTAGGTACTCTGGTAACATTGGTTCCTTCCGGTGCTATTTTAGTGCATGTTACTGTAATTGTGACGTACCAACAGAGATGCCATTGCTGCTAAAAGCAATTTTTTTAAATATAATATTTTTATTTTTTGAAGTTTTTCTTAGCCATGGATAAACTTTTAAACAAAAAGCTGATCCGAAATCAGAAGATTCTGACGACCAAGATAAAAGTGAGAAAAAGAAGAAATTCTGCAAGTATAATCCAGAGTATATTTCATATGGTTTCAATGCAGTCGGAACAAATGCTGATCAACCTGATTGTGTTATGTGTGTGTGAAAACCATGTCAAATGAGTCAATGAAACCCGCGAAATTAAAGCGCCATTTAACAAAAGTGCATGCAGATGTCGCCGATAAGCCAAAGGAATATTTCGAGCGACAAAAGGAGCTGTAGGCTACTTAAAGCAGAAAGGCAAAATAACATCTATTGCCACAGTAAATGAGAAAGCATTCTGTGCATCTTATTTGGTAGCATTGCAATCAGCACGAACCAGAAAGCCTCACACAATTGCGGAAGAGCTCACGCAGTATGTTTGTCACGCATATCACCAAATTTGGACAAACTCTGCAGCACAAAACAGGCACACCCTTCACACTGAAGCAAAGACCATTGCTTATTTCAATAAATGTCTTCAGAGACAAATATGTGTATTTTGATTATCTTTTGCTTATCTGCTGCACGGTTGAATTGTGTTGAATGACAGTAGTCAGTAGTGGATTACAAAAATAATAATGTCGATTGACCAAATTTATTGAATAGGGGTCCGCCATCTAACCACGACATGCTACGGTGTCCACAGCATAAAAAAGTTTGAAAACCCCTGCTGTAGAGGAAGAGGTCTTTGGAAGCAGATGGCATAACGTTGGTTATTATGATGAGTCCTATGCTCAAACACAGATCCTTTGGCCTTTATGCCACCTGGGGGCAAGGATTGTGGGGGGGTGTGAGAGATGACTGAGGAGGTCTCCTGTTGTCTACCACCACGACTGCCATGTGTGAGCAACATGCCCTGGGTTGCAACGCAGTCTGATGAGGTAAACTTTAACCCTCTGACCTCGTTTCACTTACAAGGCACAGAAAATAACACCATGACATTAAAAATAATAAAAATTTATATGGTGTCATAAGTACAAATTCACAACATCTAACAACAGGAGGCATCTATGGCATTAGAGAAGAGGTGACTGACATCTATGGCATTAGAGAAGAGGTGACCGACATCTATGGCATTAGAGAAGAGGTGACTGACATCTATGGCATTAGAGAAGAGGTGGCATCTATGGCATTAGAGAAAAGATGGCATCTATTCCATAATAGAAGAGATGGCATCTATGGCATTAGAGAAGAGATGGCATCTCTAGCATTAGAGAATATATGGCATCCATTCCATTAGAGAAGAGATGGCATCTATGGCATTAGAGAAGAGATGGCATCACTAGCATTAGAGAAGAGATGGCATTTATGGCATTAGAGAAGAGATGGTATCTATGGCATTAGAGAAGAGATGGCATCTATGGCATTAGAGAAGAGATGGCATTTATGGCATTAGAGAAGAGATGGTATCTATGGCATTAGAGAAGAGATGGCATCTATGGCATTAGAGAAGAGATGGCATCTATGGCACTAGGGAAGAGATGGCATCTATTGCATATAAGAAGAGATGGCATCTATGGCATTAGAGAAGGAGTGTGTGTTTAGCATGGATTTGAATAATGCTGGCACCAGTTCAACCAATCGATTGATTTTAAAATAAGTAGACAGAGGCTCATGAACTGTAAATAGAATGGAAAATGAACAGCCAGTGCAGGACATGACCGAGGACGTCATCTTACTTCGTCATGCTGCAGATAAGCCCCATCGTTGTGTCATCTAGCATCGACCGCAGTGCATCCAAAAGACACACGTGAAGCAGGACACGTTCAGGATGACAGAGTGGTACATGATGGAAGTGACAAAGACCGCTCTCTTGGCCTCAGAGGCAAAAGACGATGGCTGCTCTCTTGGCCTCCGGGGCAAAGGACGATGGTCGCTCTCTTGGCCTCAAAGGCAAAGGATGATGGTCGCTCTCTTGGGCTCAGAGGCAAAGGACGATGGTCGCTCTCTTGGTCTCAGAGACAAAGGACTGAGTGCAGTTCTTGATGAGATATAGGAAACGGAGAAGCTGGCCAAAGGAACATTTGACCATCCATGCAACAGGCAGGGCCTATGAGTTACTCTAGAGGTGCTATATAAATAACCAGATGCAAGCAAACCTCGCGTCGAATGCGTTTGATGTGAAGGAAAACGGCATTTGACGTTTTCTGGAAGTACATGTCGACGTGTCTGCGACCAAGACCAAGGAAGCTGTTCAAGCAGACGTAAAGACCGTCCTCGCTCTCCTAAAACATCAACAACAGCAGCAATCCAGTCAACAAAATCTAATCTAATGACTTCTAAAGAGCCATTACCAGAATGAATGAGTGAGTGATGAGCGAGTGAATGAATGTGTGAATGAATGATTGAATGAATGAATGAATCTGTTAATGGCGGCTTTGTTTGAGATCATAGTAAAGAATCCTAATACATTGGTGCAGCAGCTGCAAAATCTCAATGATCTTGGAAACGAGAAATCAGCTAATGATGAGAGAAGAGATAACAGAAGACAAGCGTCAAACTCAGTCACTGGAGTAAGAACACACAACAAAGGCTGGGATTGGGTGAAGGATGGCAAGGACAGAAAACAAAAGCAGCTATGCAACTGTACTGGATGATGTTGAAATAAGACAAGAGTAGTGCTGCTCAATCAGTGTTGGTATGAGTTAACTCAGATGAGTTGAAACTCATGAATTACCTCACTTGCTGTGATTTATGAGTTTGAGTTAACTCACCTCAAAGTGTGTGAGTTATGAGTTGGATATAATTCAAAATTTCTATGAGTTTGATTTAAAACTGTCAATTTTAAAATCAACTCATTATTTGGCACTTCTTCTGCCTAAATCTAATACCAGTCATGTTTGAGATGTTAAATATGTGGACTGTGGTGTTTACTTTGACTCAGTAATAACAACCTCATTTATTCATTAATAATAATAACAGTAATATTAGTAAATTAGTAATAATAAACTGATGATACCATTTTGTAGTAACTTTGTACAACAGTCGACTAGAACATGCGAGTATGAGACATGTGTGAGTTGATGATTTAACTCATTTAACAACTTAGTCTGAGTTAACTCATTTCACAGAGAATGGATGATTTGAGTTCCAGCTTTAACTAATTTTCAGGTGTATGAGTTGAGTTTTGATTTAACTCATTTCTTGTCCGAATTTACCCAACACTGTGCTCAATGATGCACGTATTTTGAAACCTGTATACCAGCTTAGCAACAAACGAATTTCCCATAAGCTCACTATGCTCCCAAGAACAATCCGCACTATTATGGAATACGGTCATTGTTTGTTTAGACCATAGGAAGTTCAGACGAGGAGCGCAGATGCGTTGTGTATAATCAATCAACACGTGATCAGTTAATTAAGACCTCGCCCGTGTAACCAGCAAAACGATGACTCGTTAAGCCTTGGGCAAATAACCCGGCGCAGTTTCTATGCCGTTTCTACAAAATGGTTAACGCCACATTAAATGTTGTTCAAAACAAAATCTTCATTAAAGATGACCTTCGGCAGTTTACATACCGGCGTATCGAAGGAAAAGGCAGCCTCATCTTTGTGGACTTTCTGCCCAGCAGACGGAATTCGGATTCGATTCAAATGCGGCAACAACACAGCAGCCATCTTCCAGATGAAATAAGCAGAGTTGAATATTTATCCCTCGGGAGAACGACTTTCGCATCACGTGACTCACACCAAGAAGTATAAATTACACGGAGTCGCAGCAGTCCGAGTGGAATCAATGAATCCGTCCGTTCCAGACTTGGATAATGGAGGGCGACGCTGTCAGGCTGGTCATCTTTGTCATGATAGTTTCGCTTAACAGCTAGCTTAAACCATCAGAGGCTGATTTTGCCTTTGAACTCAATTGGGCAACCCTGATAATAGTATAGTTTTGGTGCTTATCTATTCGAACAACCTCTGTAGCGTCGTTTTTCCAGAGGTGCAAAAAACAAGATTTTTTTAAATCAAGTTGGTTTTTTTGGTTTTATGGTTTTAGTTTTCCTTTGGAACTTGTAACAACAGTTCTGTTATAGAAAGCATAATATTTTTGTAAAAAACCAAATAACCAAAACACCAGCATGTTTGCAGCTCTGCGTTTTTCTGATGCCCAGATACCGTGTTGATATGATGTCGGATCGATAAAGATGCAATGATATTAATAAAGTGTGTTGTTGATTTTTTTAACGACACTGTTCCATATCAAAGATAATTTGGTGTCACCCTCCACCTTTATCCAAGTTTGAGACTGGCACTGTCAAAGTCCAAACAGTGGAGGAGTTATTATTAATAAACTCCTCCATCTGTTCTTTCTAATCATTTATATCCTATTATAAACCTAGATGTGAATTCACTGCCAAAATCCAGAAATTTCTATAAGCTGGAATGGTTCCCAATGGAGGATACTCAGATTTTCATCAATAACTTTATATGGTCCTTTTTAGTCAGAGTTGGGTAAGAGTGGTACAGAGCAGCAACCTTTATGGGAGCTATGTAAATATGTTTAATGAATAAATGAGAAGCTCTAGTTGCCGGTTTTCATGCTCTGTTTATCTTTTGCACAAATTCTTAAAAACAGAGGTGACAATTCCACTTCAACTTGCATCAATACAGCAATTCAAAAGTCACATAATTCCCATCCAAGTTTGTAGCCTGAGGTATTACTAGATCTAATTTTAATTTCACACCATGATTTTTTTAGAAAAATCTCTTGTCATTCGAGTGAACAGCTGCAAGTTTGGTTTGACTTTACTAGAGTTCACTAATAAACTCTAAGCCATAAAATTTGTTCACCCACAGATTTGACCTTTGCCCATTCTTGAATGATAAGAGAGAACTACATGAGACTGAGAAACCAAAGCAACTCGGTACTAAACAGTTAATCAAAATTTTAAAAGTATCATAATTCAGTTTCCTATTTCTGAGACGATATAACATTTTGAGACCATCATAATGGCATATGCGTAAAATATTAAACCACAAAACATTCTAGATTTCAGACATCTATTGCCATTTGAACAAACATGCATAATACTGGCACTTATAGGTCTTCAAAGTTGTTGCAAACTATTTTCCATAAATTCAGATGAACTATAAATTCGGTCCCACAGCAAATTTTACCCAGTGTCCCAATTAACTACTCATTAAAGCAGATTATTCAACCATTGGAGGAAGGAATACTTAATACTAGGCACAGAATGAATGGCTTCCTTGTGCCACATGTACCATATTAAAAATAGACTTGAAACCACAAAACCTGGTCAACTGTATATTCTTTGAATAATACTGAGTTTTGGTGGCAGGAATTTTAGTGAACACAAAGTTACAGCAGACTATATGAACATATCAAAATAAATAACAAAAATCCCAGCAGTTCTCCCACTCAAGAACTAGAATGTTCTGAGCAAAGTAAATGTCCTGGACGCAGGCAACAAGTCAAAACACTCATGGCTGACATCATTAAGACAGACAACTTCCAAAAAAAAATTCTGAAGTAGCACAAGATTTACATCACTTGCAAATAAATTCCCAAGGTTATAAACATATCAAATATTTAGTATTTCAGTTAACTGTCAATAGTTCTTCTTTGTGTAAATTCAATGAGGTGCAAACAAACGTCGATTCTAGGAGTTCTGACAGTTAGGATCCCCTAAAATGAACAAAGAAAATAATATTATTCATATCAGTCTTCATTCTGTCTGATAAAAGAAGTTTCAAGGTTACATGAAAAAAAATTCACAACTAACAATAAACTGAGTGGTATTAGCTATTGTAAATATATTTTACCATACAATTTATAGGGCACAACCGGAAATCGCCTCGGACATTTGCCTTGGCCGAATATTGGAGTGTTGGGGTAAACATTTATTCATTACTTCGAACGTACTTTGACGTAAACTGTTTAACAGATCTCCGAGTAATTGTAATGAAAGGTGCATGAGTGGCAGTTGACATTGAAAATCACAATTAACTGTCAGTGTTATGTGCTTTTGAAAATAAGGAATTGAATATGTAGACAGTTGTAGTATTTGAAGCAATAAAACATTGTCAGTTTAATTTGCAAGGGTTGTTGACAAATCTGTCTCCAATTTAGGTAGAAAACTCTCAATTTGTTGCAGAGAAATTACCTTATATCCGATGGGACAATTGTATTTGAACCACCCAGTCCACAACTACTACTAAACAAAATTGTGCTGTATCAGCGGTTGATCCGTCGCTCTGGAACACGCTCCCGTTGGTGTTGCACATGTCCCCCAGGATCCAATCACTCTTTTTACACTTGCCTTAAAACTGTTCTTTTAAGCAGTGCTGGGGTCAGACGCGCTCCTGAGTAGTAACCTTGAAGTTCACCGTATAAATCTTCGTAATGAATGGATGTATATAAACATACTATACTACACATAAAACAGCAAATAAATAAAAAATAATATCAACGATTTAACCACAACCATATATTCTTAAATTAAAACTAAATACAGATATTGGAAACTGATCAGTATACAGAAAGACAAAGAATCAACAACTATTTTAAAGTAAATGCCTTGAATAGATAACCACTTCTGTTGATGAACAACAAGAGTGAACATAGTCAGGGAAACAAAGAATTGCATCTGTATGACAGAACACTACTACGATACTCACACAATAATGTTGTTGACTGGAATGTGGATGAGTTTGACGAAGAACCCAATGAATCCCATTATGGCAAAACCTATGGCCGTTGCCATGGCAATCTTCTGAAACTCTAAACGACAAAGGCAACTTATTTTAGCAATTATTCTGTAATGACAATCATGAGACTAACAACCTAATTTTTGGGGCCCTACGCAAAATTATTTGTGGGGCCCTATATATCTGTATGTCTGTTAAAATCAAAATTTGAAAACAGTTTCAGTTGCTAAATAGTTCATTAAGTAGTTCATTTAAAACTAATTTTTCTTGCTTTTTTTGTTTGCAAATTCTGTAATATTATTGTCATATGACACAGACGAGGCTATTTCTTGCTCATTCGACAAAATAGCAAGTCCAGTCAAACGTCCTTGAGCCATCGTTTTATGCAGATAATTTTTAATTAATTTCAGTTTTGAGAAACTTCTTTCTCACAGGCATCGTCATTAAAATCCCAAGTGCAATGTACGCATTCGGATAACTGTTCATTAGGTGGTTGTTGTGAACAAATTGCATAATGTCCAACGCAGACAGTGTCTGTGTCTAACAGGAGATAATAGATTGGTAGAATTTGGGGGCCCCAAGAACGCGGGGCCCTATGCGGCCGCATACACTGCATATGTCTAAAAACGGCCCTGAGAGACAGCTTATCATGACAGCCACAAACTAAAATATTCAACTTAACCTAGACAATAACAGACCTGTTCCTAAACTATGATTACTGACAAAACTTGGAATTAACAAAACGGTTTATATATATGTTTATATGTATAGCTTCATTAATTGCACAAGCTGAAAAACTGCAGCAGCAAGTAATAAGGGGCCATTCACATATTATATAACGCTCAAGGGGTAGGTGGGTGGGTTCTGGTTTTGTCAGCATTATATTGTGTAGGGTGGGGGGTAGGTTGGAGGTTTTGTTATATAACAAACTTTTTTCAGCTTATGTTATTTTGTCTGTTTGCCTGCCAAATTGGAAATTCCGTGTACCACGGACCTTCATTGTTTAATCGAAGTTTACAATACGTTGTGAACCAAAACTAGCACCATTAGCTGCCACCTGGTGAATTGATCTGACGTTGCTACTTACTATTTATAAATCCACTTTTAACAATTTCCCGTTTACAATTTTAACAATTTCCTGTGCATAGCTTTAATCGCTCTTAAATTCAATTCTGTGTGCTTTGTTTTGATTCTGGTTTAGATTAAAATTAATTCACTTGAAATAATTGTTTTGGTAGGTATTATCCTGATATTTGATTTCATTTTCTATAGTATGTGTAAATAGTTTGTTTGCTTAAATACCAAATTGAAGTTGTAGTAGGCCTATACACGCTATTAAATAGGTAGAGTTGTACCGCAAACCTATCTATAAATACCTGATAGTACAATATTAAATCCATTCTGTGTGATACTGTAATGCTCATTTCTAATGCAAAACAGGACGGAAACTCAAATGGTGCTTTTAAATAGGATGTATGTCACCACCATGTATTATCATACTGCATTAGTAGGCTTACATGTGCATACATGGTGACAACCGTCGACTACCCAATTAGTTACCGTAATTAATACAAGTGAACTTAGCACCATACATCCGGTCTAATCACCATTGGCACGAGAGAGTACACAATTTTAAGGTAGCTTTTGTTACATTGTCAATTGGGCATATGATGATGTTTTACTCCAGTTCTTGAAATGGATGAAGGCAATTATCAGCTGAATCACTACTATAAAAGTGCTAACTAACATTGTATTTTTATAAAAGTTTCAAATTGTGCAATATAATCATGCCGATTATATGTCTTTTAATGTGCTTATAGGCTGGGGTGGGGTAGGGGGGTGAGTAGCATATGTGTTATATAAAAATATAGGGGTGGGGATCACAGCTGCTGTTCTATAACATTATTAGAGGTAAGGGGTGGGCCAAAAATTGGGATTTTATGCGTTATATAATATGAACGGCCCCTAAAATGAAAGAAAGATATTGTAAGATAAATGAGAGTTAATGTATGCATCAGGATATTTATACAGCGCCTAATAAGAACCTCTCAAAGGCGCTAATGTCAGTATGACGCCCTGGAAACAAAGAATCTGTCATCTTTAACGGGAAGAACACATGGATGTGGTCTGGAACATAGGTTATAGATACAGGTGGCAAGAGGAGGAGGGAAAACGACATAAGGACATGTGTTTAGACCCGTAACAATGTCAACGAGCCTTTTTGATCTGGCTTCGTGCATCGTTTGACAAGTCGAATGGAGTCCTTGGCAAACTGTCTGGCTGGTTCAACATACTGCATCAACTGATCCATTGCCTCCTGCAACCAAAAAACCAAAACCTTTTTCATTCTTATTCACATACTTGCACAAATTTACTACCTTTCAGCTGTGAAAGAACATTGTTTAATTCACCATTGCAGCAAGAATTTTCTACTCTAATACAAATCAAAAATTAAGTCCACAATTCTCAGTGCAATCTACTCAAAGAACTCAAACTTACTACTGGAAATTCTCAACCATATCTTTTCTTTCCCGGCAAAAGCTCATCAAAATTTGAAAAGTTAGACCCAGTCCAAAAGACTGCTAAATAGTCAACCAGTCGTCAGACCGTAAGGTATGGAGCCCCTAAATGCACATGAAAGACAAATATCTTAAGTCGTGCGAACGAGATATTAACTCGTGCGCACGAGACACAAACTCGTTCCCACGACTTATTAACTCGTGCGCACGAGTTATTAACTTAACAAGTCGTGGGAACGAGTTACTAACTCGTTCCCTCGACTTAGTAAGTCGTGGGAATGAGTTGTTATCTCGTGCGCACGAGTTTGTATCTTGTGCGCACGAGATAAAATATTTTTCTTTCATGTCCCTTTTGGGGCTTCGTAGTAAGGCCCTCGATAAAGTCAAGTTTTAAAACTGAAACTGTGAAAATGTCATTTCACTGCGCACAAATATTTTTTAAAGATACCTCAGTAACATATGCGTCTGCGAAACAAGATGTTACACAAACAACAAGATTCCAATCCAATCAAATCAAATCAAATGACCATTGCAAATGACTACGAAACGGAAACGCTTGTGCCACGCAAAATTTTTAAACACAGACTACCTATTGAAAACTTCTACACTAAAACAATGACAGCAACATCCAAAGTCTATAAAGCAAATTAATAAACGTACAAATTACGTGCGAAAAGATGACGAACGAAGACAATTCCGATGAAAACGCAGCATACTTACAATGTCAACAGCTTTTATTAGATCAATATAATAAATAGATTTCATGATATTATTTATTTTAGTGTAAGTGAAAGTATAAAAATCGACACTAGTTCGTTGACCCACAATTGACCTGTTGGCAGTTCGTTTAGCTTTGATTTAAAAGTTCGCCCACAACACGGCTTTGAGAACGCGCGAGATTTAAGCTACACGAGCTTCAATTGGTGGCTCAAACTCTGCATACTGGTGCATAGATGTCTGATCGTCGCAATTAATAGCCTATAAAATAATAGTTCGCAGCTACACTCATCAAAGTCCGCTAAGAAGCTTTCGTGCCAGTAACTGAACCGGATGATTGATTCAATTTCGAGTTTTCTGAACCTGACCAGGAAGCCAAAAGACTTTATCTTAAATAAAGCAGTTTAGAACTAACTTGTTATGTAACTCGGAACATTTCCACTGACAGTAGACTTGCAGTTCTGTACGTGAAGCATCCTAGAAACACTTAACCTCCTATACATACGATGCTGTAGCAATTAACCTCCTATTAACAGTGCTATATATCTGATTATCTGCTGGCGTAATAACACAATCACATTTTGTCTAATCAGTCTCTAAATCACGATACATATAGGACATCGATCTTCCTTCATCGCCTCTTATACTTTTCACATAAATTGAAAGTCTCACCTCTTCAAGAATTGAAACTCTAATTTGTCTTGAACCAGTCTTCGCAACGATGGATGATGGAAATGATGATGATGGCATTCGTTATTGTTACGTAATAACATATGCCAGATGTCACCGTATCGCGACTTACAATAAAATAGATCATTTAGGAGTTTACGAGAACGTTATTCGATCAGCTGTCTTTGGCGGACATTTTATAGTTCTGACCCCAGTGACGCCCATGGCTGGTGGAAACATGCAGTTGGCTCAGTACATGCCATGGTTATGGTTCTTCTCGATGTTCTGTAAGAGACGGTCCTCAGCTGAGCCTCCGTATACGGGCCTATAAAAAGGAATGGTTCTCCATTAATAATTAGTAGGACCATCTTCGCTAAAATTTAATAGTCTATCCCATCTTTTGAGACCATCTTAGATCCGAGCTGTCACCGAATCTAACCTTCTTCTAATGGCAAATTTTTTTGACTGAGCGTATATATGATCAGGCTTTCAAGCCATAATGTATCTGGATGAACGCTGTAGATATACGTTTTGTCGAAGCTCTAAAATTCTAAGAATGCTCCCAATGACCTCGGTCGTCAGCTGTTTGCATCACGTGACCGATCCCATGATGCATGCGATCGTTTCCATTGAATTCATTATGAGAGCTCAGTAAACGCTTAAGCGCTGACGTTGGCCAGTGCAAAACAAACACGCGTATGATTAAGCGATTACGGCGGGCGAGCGCTCGAAATTCTTAGGCAACCTATTTAAAGCGATGATGTTAATAGGATCGTAACTAATCAATTCTAGACAATTAATGAAGATTTTCCGTATTTTTGTTAGTATGTGTGATATTTTATTTATAGTTCTTTGCTTTCCGTTTTGGTAGACAATTCGCTGAACTGATATGTCTTGTGGGTTGATCCTTTGTGTGTCGCTGCGGCGACTGCTTTTCAAGAAACTTATGTAGCGCCATGATTTGATGGAGAGCAGACAGGCGACTTAAAATGAAAAGGCTTAGTCATAAATTATAAAACACTCGTGATTGATTTCTTATCTAACTATTGCTATATAATAGTTGCTTTTGGCAAGCATTTGTCATCGGGGGTATTTTTGTATGCCAAATGCTTGCCTTGCTTTCTAGCTTTGCGTCGCTAACTGAAGGAGAGCAATACAGTAATTGTAAGAGCAATTAAGTTATTTTGGGTTCCCTGCCTTGACTGGATCCGTTCACAGTAGTGACATAGGCCTATATAGATTACTGGAGGCGTTTATATGACCACTTGACATATATATAAGCGAGTGCTTAATGTAGTTTGTAAACGTATATGCGCTATTGACCAATGATGCTCCAAAACTAAAGCCTCTTGATAAATACATTTAGGGCAAATGTTAGGCTATCAGAAGGGAAATTTTAAGCTAAGTAATGTGAAAAGTTTTGTGACTATTTAAGGTTAAAAGCTTTGTGCCAGTTCATATCAACTGCGGACATGACGGAACTGCAACCGATCTCGACCCTTGGTCGCCTCTACATCTACGCGATTCACGGCTATGTCACGGAGGTCATGTTCACAGCGGCATGGGAGTTCGTCGTCAACCTGAACTGGAAGTTTCCGGGCAACACAAGCGTCTGGTCGCTCTTCATCTACGGCCTGTCAACCCTGATCATCGAAAAGATGTACATGATCCTGAGGGATCGGATGTCTCTGTTCTGGCGAGCCATCATCTACATGATCTGGACGTACTGCTGGGAGTTCAGTACGGGCTACATCCTTAAGCACTTTGACGCTTGTCCGTGGGACTACACCCCCTTCGAGGGCGACTTCATGGGGCTCGTCACGCTCGAGTACGCGCCCCTCTGGTTCATCGGCGGTATCGTGGGAGAGCAGGTCGTCATAAAGAACACCCTTCGACTACACTGGGCTCCCTCAAAACACGACGATGACGTCACGTCGGTGACGAACGGGGTCGTCAAACAGAAGAATCAGTAACTGTCTAAAAATTGTTTTCCAGTTTTTTTTCTATTTAATGTTCAATGCAAACTCATCAACGTACCATCATGGATCATCCATAATCAGAACCCCATCTATTGCTCGCACTCATCCAATCATACTTAACATGATTATATTTTAGTTAATACTCCCATTTGATGGAATGGGGTTGTTGAATCATTGAGGAACCTGAATTAGGGGCCGTCCACATATTACGTACGCAGCGAGGGGAGGGTGGGTTTCGAATTTCAGCGATTTCGCGTACGGTGGGGGAGGGGGTCCAGCAGATATGTATGTATGCTAATATAATTTTCTAATTATGATGTACACAATACACAATATTAAAATCAGAACTGTGAACCCAATCACAGACTATATTCCTGCTTAATCAATTTTATGTAGCATTAAAACTTTAAAATGCAAGTATTGTTAGTGTTTTATTTCTTCATAACAGTTAACAAATTTAAGCTGTTAAATATGATGCTTAACAAAAATAAATATGCCTGTAATAAAAATCAATGTCTTATAGATGTCTTTAGCTATTTAACATTTGCAATGGGGTGGGGGTAGAGCTTAAATGCATGTACGTATGGGGTGAGGGGTCCACGAAATGTACGCAGTGCAACAAGGGGGTCCGAAAATCCGATTTTTTTGCGTACATAATATATGAATGGGCCCTTAGTATTCTATGAATAGTTTGGATGCCGCCACTTTTTAATTTCGTACCGAAATTCCGTGCTGTGCAACAAGTATTTTTAAACAGTATCAACCAGTTGGAGTTTTTAACTGGCAGTGATTAACTGAAATTTTTATTTTCAGACTGAATTTTTTTCTGTACTGTGGCTCAGTTTCTGTAATTTATCGATCAATATATTTTCTTTTTTGCTGATAACTTTTATGTTCACTTGTTCAGTTGCAGGTAGATAGATGTATATTCATGATTGTTTATAACTTGGATCTCAGAAAATTTATATTCCGACGCAAACATGACAGTCTTTCATACTTAATAGTTGAAAGTGTGAAGTCTGCTAAGATGTTAGATGATGAAAATGAAGTATGTGCTATGTGACCAGACACCCAATCATCATAAGATGGTCTCATATGATTGGATAGACTATTAACACCCAATCATCAGTCGGTGGGACACAAGTTCACTTGCACAGCGGAAATAATTATCGAGCATTGAAGTTGACGAGTGCCTCCTGGTGTGAGCTCAGTCACTCTGTTACAGGAGGCACTAGTCAACAGATAGGGGAGGAGGGTGTGTGTGGCACCATGTTTCCTATTCGATGTTTATGGATATACTGTGACCAAGAAAATGAAGGTGGTCACACCTGACTAAGTTAGCATAACTTGTTGGCTGAGCAATACCAGTGTTTAGAATATTGACATATGGCATATGTTCATTGACATGCATGGCTAGCGTGTAATGTATTTTAAATGACATGTGTTTGGTATCTTTCAGTGTACTTATGTGTAGCTCCTTTAAGCAGCTAACCAATGCTCAGCAGATAAGCTTATGCTGTGGTACAACAGTTGAGCTTATTAAATAGCCCCAGCTATCGTGTATTTTCTAACTGTGGGCCACTTATATATACTTCAGACGGTATCGTCTACTTTTATGACATCTCTGTCTTTAGATACTACTACGTCTGTTTGTCTGAGTGCAGATGATTTGGCCCAGTGACAGTTGCGTCTGCATTTGCCTCAGAGTATCCGCTTCTAAACCGATTGTGGTGACGTGTGGCTGGAACCGCGCTACTCACTCGTTGTAACACATCTTATCATCATTAAAATTCTTGCTCGAGATGTTCGAAGGCCAATGTTAGATTGGCCTTGGAAAATCAAAGTACGATGGTAATTGGCAGCTTCTATAGTGCCATTGGTGTCTAATGCAACTGATGTTGACCAGAGTAAAAGCTGAATGATATCAATAGCCAGGAAGTCTGTAAGCTGAAACAAGCAGCCTTATTGAGGGGGGGGGGCAGGGGATCCGGGGGGGGAGGGAGGCAATCCATGTGAATAGAAGAGGTGAAATGACGATGAGCAGAACACACGGATGCAGGCAGAGAGAGCATTAGGTGCAGCAAGAAGAATAGTTTTTGGCTCACATTCGTCCATCATGACAAAGGTCTAGTTGCTTGGTCTAACCAGCCTCATCAATCTGGCTTGCACCATGATCTTGCACCATGGCATGATTCCACTGGCATGATCTGTCTAGTGAACTGGTTGTTAGCATGTTTCACCGAACGACCTTGGCGTCAAAGTCATCATATAAAATAATAAAAGTCATCTGATCTTATGCAACATATGATTATTCGGTTTTGACAGCCATTTATAAGTAACTCATTGAGTTCACCACAATCAGATTCAAATGACTGTTATTTTATCTGCTTTTCATATGACTCCTAATGGACTGGTTGGTTGCTGGTCGTTGGTTCTCTGCTGTATGTTGACCTGATTATGGATATATATATATATATATATATATATATATATATATATATATATATATATATATATATATATATATAATCAGGTCAACATATATAACATATATATAATATATATATATTTGCAGCTGTCTTTAAGCCATAAATCTAAAGTTACATTTCACTGTAATGAATATTTTTATATCTATGGAAATAGCTAATTCAAAGGATTGCAGTTGAGTCCTAATCCATTGGACTTTTCCAATGGATTTCTTCTTACTCACTTGAATCGACCTCGACTGACAACGTCCTGCCTATCATGACATCAAAGTCATAAATCAATTAGATTAGTCCTGATTAGTGATGTTGGCAGCACATCCCGAGTAGCACATTTGAAGATGTGCTATATAAATGAGCATTTACGATAGAAGAAAACTACTTCGATGCCTTCAAGGATCATGTACCATTGTTTATAAATGTATGTTTAGAGATGTAATCAGTCGGTGATTAGCCGATTTATCTGGTTTACCCAGTTTCTCGTCTGTAGACCTGCAGGTATATTATGTCTGTAGATTATTGATGTAGAATGTCATAGGCAGATGGAGCAATCATCTAGCCAGGATGTCCAAACAAACTGTGTCTTGTTTTCTGAGTTTCAGAGTTTTCACCTGACTGCCTTACGATCTGTCATTTGTGGAAATTGTTGATTTGACTCCGCTTAATCAACCCGTGGCTTAGTTTAAATGTTAATTTCTTAACTGCTGTTGCTGCCAATTTGTTAGTGTCATTGTAATCATGTTCAAGGCTCCTCTAATGGAAATCCAACAAAAATGCCAAAATCAGGTGAATCTGTTTAACTGATAAAATGGGAAGATGTTGTGGCTGCAATGTTTTGTTGAGCTGCATTCTGTGTTTTCTTGTTCTGTTGATGTTCTGCTCAAAGACTGTGCCAATGTCAGCACTTTCGGTTGTGGACAATTTAACATACAATATCGGTTTACATTTGGATGGACAGAACTTTTTGGAGCTATATGAACTGTGTAAACTGCTGAATTATTTTCCAACTGCAGCAGCAGCAGCAGCATAGCACTCATTCCTCTCATAATAATGTGTTTTCTAAGTCTGTTGCTGCATCAGAACATTTCGTTTCTTTCAGGTTCAGATGATTGAGTGGATATCTCCTGGATATCTGCTTTTCAATTATTTAGATGTATCGTTGTAGTCAGAGCTTTTCAATTTAGCCGTTTCTTTTTCTTGCTGTTGTCGATTTATTGTTAATAAGTTGCAATTTCAGAGTTGTGTGCGCTGTGCTATGCTTGCACGAGTCCCAAGTGTCTACGAGATGCAGCTGCATATGAAATCATTCCACTTGCATATATATATATATATATATATATATATATATATATTGGTCTTCTCTACGATAGCTGTCCATAAACTTCAAAGTTTAAAGTCAAAGTAAACACCTCAGTCCTCAGTGTTGCATTGATGGGTAAAATACGGAGGAACTGAATATTGTACATTCCTCCAGTTAAATCACAAGCCGATATTTTTTCCGATTTACAATTCCATGAAGAATGAACTTGCTGAATGCTACCTTCTGCAAGCACAAGCCAACACACACACTTGTGAAAATGTGTTCAGTGGATGTTGCAACCAGATGAGGTTCTGTGTTGTTGTTCTACATAGCTTGGCCTGTTTTGGAGGCACTTGTGCTTGCAGCAGATTACAAACCATGTTTGCAGCAGTGTGTTTGAGAGGTTGTTAAATTGTGTTTTCATGGCATGATGTAACTTTTGCTATGAAGGAGATTCACATTTTATATGCCACAATATTAGGTACCACCACCTGTTTTGTTTTCTGCCAAAACAGGTGGTGAAAGCAGCAGCTTCCAAGACATCAATCTGACAGGTTGTTGCTGCTCTTATGTGGATCTGTACAATTGAGATGATGATCTATTTTACTGGTTGAGGTTTTCTTATATGGAGATTAACAGAAAATTGCATCATTTCCAAAGAGATTGATTTGTCTTCTCAATGCATCTTAGATTTAAAGTACTTGGATTCCCACTCTTAAAACATTGTATAGGAGCAAGAAGTGGATCTGCAAAGATGTCCAATTGCAATGCACTCAAAGGAAGACTTATTATTCTGGAAGAGGCCTTCCTGCAATCTGTGCCAGGAGCCTATTCTACTTTGCTTGAGTTTACATGAAGAGCTATATAAATAAGCACATTGGTTTACAGTTAACCTACATAGAAAGCTCTGTTTGCTGTTACAAACCTAACATGTCCCAAAATACCCAGGTAGCAGAATTTCTAGAAGGCCAGCCATCATTGATAAAAAGGATCTTTTCACAGAATATGCAAATTCTCCTTAAAAGCGAAACAGTAAATTAGAAAGCCTTAAGGACAGAAGTGTCAGTTAACATCTCATTAGTATTGAGTCAGCAGCCAAGTGAATGGCTTGTGACATCATGAAGACAAAAAACAACAAACAGTCAACAAAAATCAGGCAATTGTTAATTAAGACGAGCGCTTCCCAACCTGTGGTCCACGCACTGAAAACAGTCAACAAGCCTTCGTCGGTTGCCGGTCCATAAAGTGAATCAAGAAGTAGACATTTTGAAAAGTCATATGAAAAAGGCTCTCATTTCAGATGGCAATACGGTCAGAGAATTGTATAGAAATGCATTTAAATCAATTCTAATACATTTTGAGGTAATTTAAAAATAAAAATAATTAGAAAATTAGGCATCGGTCTGGCTGCAATGGAGAAATTCACCACCAAGAAAAGGTTGTGAAATGCTGAAATACTGAAGAAGAAGAGATTCTTCACGATGAATTGGTTCCCTGATCAGTAGCCACATATACGCTTACGCTGGTCGATGATGCTAAGTCTTCCTTTAAGATGGACTCCAGTTCACCTACGCTCTTCCATTCTACCGCTGAGCTCTTCCCTCCTACATCTCTATCCAACGCAGTCTCCAACAGAAAAGGAAGCAGTTTTTCTGGCTGTGGTTGTCCGGCATTGCTGTCGTCATTGGAGGGTCCGGTCTGGCGATCCAATTGGGAGAGAATAGTCCAGGTCAGTTCACTCAGAAACTTCATACTCTTGACAGCGGTCAATGCGTAGGAATTGGAGCTTGCAGCCTGAAATTGAACATCGAAGTTGTGGCCGAGAGTGATGATGCATCTGCACGTGATGTGCTATGCATGGTGCATGGTGTGATAAAGATGGAAGAGACACACATCTAAGTGATGATGACCTCAATTGTAGAGAGGAAGGGCAGCAGCAGCAGAGCACAGAATTGGTTGGATACGATGTCAGGCAAGCTGTTATGACGATGAGGAGGAGGTCAGAGGAGAGATAGGGCAGGCAAAGGACTAAGTCATGTAAGCAAATATATTATGTCTTCCGTCTTCATAATATATTCATATTATATAGAACAGAGATTTATTACATTTCAAACCGATCCACAGTTGTAGTACCACCAAGGGAACACAGGCATCTACCTCAGTAAACGAATCTCTTCACAAGTGGCTGGTCAAGAGAGCTCCAGAGTACATTTCCTGAAGGGAGCTATATAAATTCTCATGACCTATATAAGTAAACCTACCTCTTCACATGTTTCTGAGAGAAGATGTAGTGCCTTCAGATGGAACATTGTTGAAAGCGAATCTGCTGAACTCTTGGAGATACGGTAGCAAGACAGTTCTAAGTGCTCTAGCCTACACACAAGACAAAAGAATTAAGATATGGAGATGAAAAAGCACAATTAATAATATAAAGAAAGATAAAAGTGATATGAAATGACAGCTAGTTGTCTGAAATGAAGTAAACATTTCTGTTGCGCTCCTTTCTCATTGTGTCAGACGGCAGTGCACATTTTTGTTTCAGTTAAAAAAAGAAATCATAATAGAGCACCACATTCATCTTTGTCCAAGGCCACAATAAAACAAAAAAATTTCCATCAGGGATTATTTCCATGTACAGGGAAAACAATGATAATTTAAACTGAAGTGAAACTGCAATATTTCTGTGACAGTTAATTTAGCAATAAGACTATGAATAGAAATGAAGATTGACTGATGCGCACCGTGAAAGACTCGCCACTGCCAGACCAAGACCAGTTTCTTGTGAATCCATGACACACTCCAGTTTGAGTCGTTTTAATTGCGTCAGTCGACCCAGATGCTCGTAATTCTGCATCAGACACAGAAGGTTTCGTCAAACATGAACACCTTGCTAGCACTGCTTCAACAGTAATTAGACAGAAGCACCTAATGACTGATAATGCATGACAAATACTAATAACAATAGCAACAACAAATAGAGTCATTTCCAGACAAAGAAATATCTAAGTCCCTGGGGATCCTGTTTAGCTTGGGGCATAAAACAATTATAATAATAATAATATTATCTGATAGAAAAAGACCAGACGGACTCACTCATATACCATGGCGGGCGGGGCGGTGTTTGATATGGGACGCGACAGTGTCAGATACATTGGCAACATCGTATCTGCCAGAAACGTCACAAAGAGCGAGCGCAGCGGCCGAGAGGGCGGCGAACCTCAAAACTCAGATATACGCCGAGCTAACCACCAGGTACGTCTTTACACCGATGGCATTCGAAACCTTTGACCCCATCAATTCCGAAGGCCAAAGCTTCCTTTCAGAACAGGGACACAAACTGAGTGCCGTCACTGGGGAGCAGAGGGAGATGACTTTCCTCTACCAGCGCATCTCGATGACTATTCGACGCTACAACACATTTGCTTTCAAGGGAACTTTCGCTGCTCAGGAGTCCAACGAGCAGGGCTATTTCGGACGACATCGCCATTAAGTTACATTGAAGACCCTGATTAAATATTTTATAATAATAATAATAATAATAAATAAGAATGAATTTATTCTGATCAGGGTCTTTGTTGTAATTTTGATCTCATCCTAAAACGACGACGACGTAAGACTCGATTCGTGGTTCACCTCCTTTGTCCACAGTTTGCAATCTCCGATATCCAGCACTTCCAGGTTCTTCAGGTGGTTGAGAAAGTGGAACTCCTTCCCTGGAACATCACGAAGACTTGTAATCGACTGCAACAGTTGTTAAAAAAATAACAAAACAAATTCATCAGATGTACAATAATATTATGGAAAATTATAGTAAATTGGTTTAACATGATAAACACCATAATAATTCTATATAAGACTTTTCAACTATAGCAAACCAAATTAACATTATAGAACAGAAGAGAAATAGCTGGCCTCCATTCCACCTGAGAACCTCCTCCATGAAAGCACAACATACGACTATGTACTTTACCTAGCTACCTTACAATTCCTCTGTTGCATTGGGTAGAAAACTGCTCAAATGAATTCTCTACATTCCAGCAGTTATATCATATGCCTAGCCATGTCTGTCCTCTGGAAGAAGTCCGTATTACATTATTGCACCATTAAACATCAGTTTCCCAAAGGAGCAAATGCAAAGCAGATCAATTACATTACGAAAGAAATTCACAATTACAAAGACACTTCTTCAACAGTAGTTACTCACGAGATGCTTGAGTTGTGTCAGCTGCGCCAGTTCAGTCAAACCACCGCTGAACGAGAACGCTGGCAGAATGAGACCGTGAGAACCGCGCAGTTCAAGATGAACAAGATTCCTTAGAACGGCCATCCTACCAACATCCAACTTTGTATTTCGTAACCTGCGTACACACGATAAACGATTCAACAACTACTTTATCATAATTATTTATTATTAATATTTATTAGTGCAGTACTGAATAGATGCTTTTCACTATTCAGCCGAATACGAATAATTGGACCAATTATTCGGCCGAATACAAATACGAAAAGTGTACAAAAAGGTCGAAAATACCGAATAGCTATTTGGCTCACCATTCGGCTCCGAAGCAAACACGAAGCGAATATTCGGTGCAGCCCTAATATTTATTATCATTACCATTATTATTCTGCATTTATTGTATGCCCTATGATCAAAGCAAGATCCTATGATGCTGAGCAACCAATACAATGAATACGAAATCACTCAATAAATCAATAAATTTGAAACCAACTAATGAATATGAAATCACTGAATGAATATGAATGAACATAATGAATATAACCAATGAATACAAAACCAAATAATGAATACGAAATCACCTAATGAACATAATGAATTTAAAACCAACCAATGAATACAAAACCAAATAATGAATATGACACCAGCTAATGAATATGAAACCAACTAAAGAACATAATGAATTTAAAACCAACCAATGAATACAAAACCAAATAATGAATATGACACCAGCTGATGAATATGAAACCAACTAAAGAACAAGAGTGAACACAACAAAAATCAACTAATGAATATGACACCAGCTAATGAATATGAATGACCATAATGAACAGGATTGAACATAATGAATATGAAATAAGTCAATGAATGGGAAATCACCGGACTGGGGTTTGACTGTTTGCTGAACTCTCCCCGCCTACATCCACTATCTCCTTGGCCTTCAGAGACTCGAGATCTGTCATCTTTGACGCAGCAACGTAGACTAGATTCGCAGGACAAGGGCCAAACACCAGACATCGCACAGTCGTGAGGCTGGAGAAAGCGGCCGTCAGCTGGTGCCACGTCTGATTCTCACTGCCACAGTGAACCAGTCGACATAGATCCTGAAACACATTCGAATCAGCCAAACATCACCCAAAATTAAACTGATTAAATATTTTCCCTCCAAGTAGCACAAATAACTACTATTGAAGCATCCTAGAAATAGCACAAATAACTACTATTGAAGCATCCTAGAAGTAGCACAAATAACTACCATAACAGAATTTTAGAATTATCCAAAATAACTGCCATAAAAGAAACATAGAAGTAGCACAGGTAAATGCCACTGAATCATTCTAGAAATAGCAAAAATAACTGCTAATAAAGCATCCAAAAGTGGCACAAATAACTGCTGTTAGGGATGAACCGAGTATGAATTTCTTGCCTAGTTTTACGAGCTGAATTTTGCAGAATCCAAGGCCAAGTTTTGAATAATTAAAGTCTCATTTTCTTGATGTTTAGATTGGCAGTTTGCTCAGCTTTACTGAATCAGTTAATTTTAAACTAGTGAGCAGTAACTTGTAAGCACTAACAGTTGCAGTATCTGTGCTTTTAGTTAGGTCGATTGTCATTTTGTAAATAGAAATAATAGTATTTTGTACTTTTAGTTGCATCGATTATCATTTTGTAAATTAAAAAAAATTCAATTTTCGTTTTCAAAACAGAAAATCGAAAAGATTAATAGTTGGACCCATTGTTTGTCCAAGTCCGAGTTTTGCCAAGTAGCAAGAAAATTGGAACGAGCAGAGTTCCAAACCAAGTTTTGGTTCATCCCTAACTGCTATTAAATCATCCTAGAAGTCATAGGCTATGGACGATGTAAATAAAGTACCCTAGAAATTGTCCTAATCACAATAACAACACTAATCTTAAACTGAAGGTATGTTACCAAATGCTATAATTACATGTAATTATGTCCATAAGATAAATCACATTAAAAGCACTGAATAAAGACAAGTCACATAAAGAAGAACAAAAAGACTGGGCTTTTCAGTTTAACTATATACCAGAGATTTCGTCTGGTGTTTCGTCATCTGCTCAGCTGCCAGATTCCAGTCAATAACCTTCACTCCACTCAAGTTCACATTCTTCCACTAAGAAAACATGCCAAACAAGAAAAATCACCTAAACTAAATATCTGAATCTGTGACTTTAAGCATGAGTCACAACTTCTGAGTCTCTGCTAACCTAATAAATCAACAGAATGGTCACATCATATTATCATTAAATGTCCAATTTCGTAATTATTGACTTCTATTGAGCCGACGTCTAATGCACAAGCCATCAACCAATGAAAACACACGAAAACAGTGCCATAATGAAGTCAATATGCAGAGGATCCATAGAGCTGTAAGTCTAACCAGAGATAATTAGCAATATTATTACAGCAACAACAGCAACAACAACAGCAGTTTAAATGTTCACAAGTAGTAACATAAAAAATCGAAAAGAGGACACAAGAAGACTGGAGGCTTTTGAAATCCGGATGACTGGAGAAGACTGAGGAAAACAACGAATAAACAATGGAAAGGATTGGAGAGAATACCCACACAAGCAAGAGACAAAGAAATGGAAGGGGCACATGTTGAGAGGAGATTCACTACAAAGACATATAACGTTGATTGGATGATCAGAAATGAACGGAAAGCTGAAAGAAAAGGCGACACATGAGAGACGAGAGTTGCAGCGTTGGACATTTGAACCTGAGGCAGAGAAGCAGAAGATGAAGAACCATAAAATTGACTACATTTTCAAAGATATTATCCACCTAACAACAATAACAACAACATATCTGAAACAAATCAGATATAAATGAGAATTGCTACGAGTTCCATCAGTTCATCACAGACAACTTACAAGCGACGAATCCTCAGAAATCCTCCTCCACTCTGTGCAGACTCGAGAGGCGTTCAGCAGACCTACAATATTCAGTCGCTTGAATATATGCAAAATCATCAACTGCACATTCAACCCAATCCATTGGAAAGCACAGCTGCCCCGTTTCCATTTGTTTTTTTCATCCACACCACAATCAACATCGTTCCCACTTACATCCATAACCACTTCATTTCCACTATCATTAGTTTCAGTCGTCAACTGCTGTGCCATTGTTTCGTCATCACCCGGTCGTCTCTGACCGTTGTGTGTGCTCTGCTCAACTCCCTGCAAGCGGTCGCTCGAGTCGTTGCCTCTAGTCGCTTCTCTGCTCGACTGCATTTCACAGTTACGCTCTGATGAAGGACTCGCTTTTGATGATGCTTCAGACGATGGCATCATCTGCAAGGCATCCAAATCCCTGCCATGGGCTGAGATATTCGTAGCACAACTCTCATCCGGATTAAGTGATGGTTGAGCAGAAGAAAGCAGAACGTTTGACGGCACCGACGTCATTGGTGCGGGTGAATTCTTGAAGATATGATTTGGAAGGACGACCCTAACGCTGTCAGGCGTGACCATGAAACAACTGCCAGGAACACTGTACTTCTGTCCATTGAAAGAGAGCGTTACCGGCCGAGATAGATTCAAGAGTGACAAAAGGCTACGAGGCAGAGAGAGAACGCGACCGCTCGGGTTGGCCCGGTCAATCCCAGAGACAGAGACCTTCTGAACAACACTGGATGAACCGTTGGATGCAGAAAGAGCAAGTCCAACTGGAGGAGGGAGAGTGAAGGACGACAAGAACACACCAAGGCTGCTGTTGGAAAGAGGAACAGATGAAGAGGAAGACCAAGCGTCGAGTGTATTCAAGCGATCGCCAGGTCTTCCAGACGGAGGAGTAGGAGGAGGTGGAATCGGACGAGAATTAGGAGAAACAGTCTTCTCACAAAATGAATTCGATCCAGAGAAATCGGCATTCAATGAGTAACATGCCTTCAAACACAAACAACAACAGAATCAATTAAATTAATTAGGAGAAATTAATAAAACTCTGCAATAACAACAAAATCCTAGTTCTGCCCAGTTTCCCCTCTTCACTTTCTACGCCTCTGTTCGGGATTTAGGGGTCACTCTTGACCAAGAACTCACCTTTGCTCGACATGTCAATAATGTCTATCGTAGTTGCCTTTACCAGCCTCACCAATTGCGAGTAATATCATGCTCTCTTACTCTCAGCGCCGCAGCGACTGTGGTTAATGCCTTTCTTAACAGTCGCCTTGACTATTGCTCCTCAATATATGCTGGTCTCCCCAAGTTCAGATTGGGCGTTTAGAGCGTGTTTTGCGTGCAGCTGCGCAACTGATTGGTAGTATTCCCAGAACAGGTCAGGTATCCGAGTACATGCGGGATGTCCTGCATTGGTTGCCTCTACCCCAGCGCAACTCACTTGGAATATCTGCCTTAGTTTGGCGCTGCCTTGGCGGTACTGCACCTGCTTATTTGCAGGAGCTAAGTCGCCCTATCACTGCCAGTAGTGGTCGACGACCACTTCGCTCTGCATTTCATGGCGACCTGATCGTCCCTTTTGCACGCACTTCCATAATGCAGAATCAGGCTTTCTCGGTCGTGGGACCTACAATCTGGAATGGACTTCCCATAGAGCTCCGTTTCCTACCTAAGAACTTCTCACCTTCATTTTACGCCTCTCTTAAAACTGTCCTTTTCAGCCACAGGTTAGGCCGGGATCACCTCTGAGTAGATATCTTGAAGGGCCGCTATATCAATTATTTTTTATTGATTGATTTTTTTATTGATAATATATATTCATATAAGCAGGTGTTAATATTTGTGCAGCTTGCATGCATAAATTTTGCATAAGTATTGTTATTGCATAAATAATGCATAAGTTTTGTTATTCATTATTATTCTTAAATTTTATTGTATTTGTCCAAAGAAAAGCAGGGAAAGCATCCTTGCATTGTGCATATAAGAATGGATTCTTACTTACTTGGCAAGTGAAGCTGGTTCTGTGAGGGACATGTGTGATGTCAACGCATTCCGGATGAAACATACACATGCAGATATCGCAATGTAGAGACGGAGCCATGCCGTAACGCCCGGCACAGTGCAGGCCACAACGTCGGATCTCAGAGACCGGGTTGTATGACGGGCTGCAAAACAGTTACACACGCGGCCATCAGCTGGGACTTCTTGACCACGGTAGAAGCTTAAGTTACCACCTTATGTCAGGATAAAGGCATCACAGAAGTCACTAGATCAGAAAGCATTATTATTATTATAATCATTAACCAATTTTTTTAATTTGCACGGTCACACTAAAAGTGAATAGGAAGATAGTCAGTTGATAGGTGAAGATGTCGCTAGATATCAAAGTGCTTGAAATTATTACGGAGAGATATCAAAGTGCTTGAAATTATTATAGGAGAGATATCAAAGTGCTTGAAATCATTATAGGAGAGATATCAAAGTGCTTGAAATTATTATAAGAGAGATATCAAAGTGCTTGAAATTATTATAGGAGAGATATCAAAGTGCTTGAAATTATTATAGGAGAAACCGTGAGATTTGAGTCGCTTGTTGAAGTAAGGAAGTAAACCTGAGCTGGAAATAGAGAGAGGCAGTCAATTCCATTCGATTTCATTCCTTGGGGGCAGAAGTACGGAATAAGAGCTCAAAACTGTTCTGTATCAATGACCAAAGCCACAGCCAGGGTTTGGAAGGAGTTTCTATAAACTACGTCCTGACTACTTTCTACCAGAGACAACGTTCTGCTTAGACTGTTGATTGAGTCATTGGCAGATACACGGTGTGCGCTTTAGAAACGTTGACATTACTTAAACAGTACAGATATCTTTGCAAAAACTGAGATAGCAATCCTATTAACCACGGCATTTGGCATCAGCATAATATTATCAAGCATTGAAGAATAACTGAACATGGTTGTAAAAACAGAATGCATTCAAACATTCTAACTGCAATCAACAGCTCATCAAATTCTCATTACATTACATTACATTAGTATCCACAGATGTTTGCTATTGGGCAAACTGTAGAGGTTTATCCAATAGCAAAAACAAGGAAATCTCTTATCAATTCCAACAGTTCTAGGTGAAAGACTGGAAAAATCGACTGACTCATAGTATTCTCTGTCATCAGTAAGTTTCTCTGTCTGATTATCAGTTGGACTGGGAGGAGAGGTCTTGCTACCAACAGTCAGTTTAACTGGCATCATATCACCAGACGACCTAAAGATACACAGCTAAAAAAAATTACCTCCTTAAATCTGATTTATTAGGAAATCATTTGACAATGTCTGCTCAACAACGTCACGTAACTTGGAACTGTACAATTTCCGTAGCTGATAGTTGCAGAAAATTTAGTGCAACAGGACTAATGTAAAATCATCAATAAATAACAATAATAACAATACTGAGGTAGTAGAAGCAAAAATGTAATAGGATGAAGGTAAGAGAAGCAGCAGGACCAAGGTAAAAAGCAACATGGTAAAGATAATAAAGACCGAAAAGTGAAGACTGCCATGGGTCATGATCCTGGTATTAAGTGAAGACTGCCATGGGTCATGATCCTGGTATTAAGTGAAGACCATTAAATTTCTGCTTTACAGAGCTAAATGGTAAACAAGCAATAAACAGACGCAAGAGTGAAACCAAAGAATTTATTTTATCAGGGCTTACAGTAACTTCAAAAAAATATTATAATAATAATAATAACTAATGAGCCTAATTATGTGACCCATCATAATCCAGTGCTCATACACCTTCCACGGTACAGGTCCGTCATCTACCATCTCAGACATTTTTTAGTCCTAAGCAATCATATGCAGGCACACCTCGATTCAAAAAAATAATAATAATAATAATAACAATAATAATAATAATAACAGTTAGAAGTAAATGATTGCTCCTATAAACCGACCTTGTGACTGAAATATCATTCGCATCTATGTCGAGCAAAGCATTCGTCAGTCGATCGACCTTGTCAGGCAGACCATCTGTGTAGAGCATTGTGATCCTCTCCACCTTTGGTCCAAGTCTCCCTCCTCGTTTAGCCAGACTTTTCTTAGCTACAGGTTTAGCAGTTAATTTCTTCTTGCTCGATGTTCGCGCAGGTCCTACATCGACAACTTTAACTGATGCGACAAATTTTGGAGTTGGCGACAACTTCAAATCGTTCTCATCGTCTATATTCTCAGTGTTCTCATTGTCTTCATTTTCAATGTTCTCATTGTCTTTATTCTCGGCATTCTCATTGTCTTCATTTTCAATTTTCTCATTGTCTTTATTCTTGGCATTTTCATTGTCTTCATTTTCAGTATTCTCATTGTCTCTATTCTTAGCATTCTCATTGTCTTTATTGTCATCGTTCTCGCCACTGCCCTGATTCTCAACTGTCGACGGAAGCGTATTATTTGCCGACTGGTTTGTATCGACTGTTGGTAACAGTGTTGTCTCGGTAGATGACACTTGCATTGTTTCTCTTGGCATCTCTGGTGGTGGGTAAGCTTCTTCACCTGCCTCTGCAACCTGTTCATCTTCATTCTTCACGCTTTTTGGAAGTGCAGCGGAACCCTTCTTTCTAAAGATCTTCTTTGGTTTCATGAGTTTCCACTGCGATGAGTCATTCACATCGAGCAGAGACGGCAAAGAATCCACCAATGACTGTGTTTCAGTGGCAGAGATTGGAGTTGAATGGAAGGAGTGAGGCTCTTCTTTGAAAAAATCCACAACTGGAATTGGAGCAGACATTCCATCATTCGCCACACTGCCTCTGGGGGACAAGACGATTTTCACCTTCATCAAAGACGAATTCTTCAGTTTCTGTCGCTTCAGTTTCAGTTTTAACGAAGGCTTCGACGTTGGTGCAATCTCCGAATTCCCTGACTCGGTTTCGGCCTTTCGTTTCTGAGGTTTTGCTGGCTTTGTAGATGTCGTGATATCAGAACGTCGACTGGCGTTGCGAACAAATTCACCCGGCTCCATATAAATCATCCGTTTGACAAAGGTGAAACAGGAGCTCGTGAGGTCGGATTTCTGTTTCGACACTGCCAAAGAAAACAGAACCAGCATCAAGATCTTCATAAATTTCACTTCCTAATCATTCGTAATCGTAGAAATCATTCCGAAACTGGTGTTAATCAAGAACATAAAATGAATGGCTCCACAGTTTACGACAGAAATCGCTTTCTCAACGGTTCTGTCAAAATTTTACTCGATAAAGTCGAAACTGAGACAAAACAACATTTAAGCAACTGCAATAACATGGATCTTCAAATTTTAACACAGTATTCAATAATTACAATAATCAAAACAAGATCAATAAAATCGAAAGTTAGAAATCATTAATTATATCAAGTGAAAAACAAAGAAACCAAAAGTCTATCACATAAAAGACAGAGCAATTTCTGATAATAACAAAGTATGAAAGTTTTAAATAAAAACAATAAAACTACTCGACCAAATACAGATTACTGGGAATGTTAAAAAAATGAAGTACTTACAGTAAGAAACAATCTGAGGAGTTGATCTCTGAAACAAAGAAAACATCAGAATATAACCATAATCAATAATATAATAATAATTATTATTAATTTGTAGTTGCCGTGGCATCTGCCCTGCCATCCAATGCAAAAGAATGCATCAAACGATCGTACATGGAAGCGAATGCACAACCAGATGAATGGATTGAGAAGATCCAATTGATCTGTGGGGAACATGTAAATAAGATGCCACCGACCCTATGGACGGCTACTCATTGACTTCTTCTGACTATCCACGGTCCTTGAAGGCATTCTGCTACATCTCAATCTAGAAGCTCTGCCTGTGCGGCTCCCCCTCACCCCACCCCCCACCCCCACCTGTCCACATTCCTTCTTGAGAGCTGCGGCTGAAGTTCCTCAGCGTATTCCTTCCCAAATGATGCAAATGCCTCAAGTCTGTATTAGTTGACAGTGATTGAACAGATTGTGGTGAGGAGTGGCAGAGACAAGTCTTTAGATGCACCTTAACTATGACCTCAACTCCCTCAGTACATTATTAGAACTTTAAATCACATTGAATCAAAGCGAAAACAGCTCAAAGTCAATAATTATTAGTCAGATGAACCCGTGTTCTCTTCAAAACAACAAATATTGCACATGAGATGATTGCAATGGTTGCTTACCAGTTTGCAACTGTCTGGAGTGAAATAGTAGATGTCACACTTTCTGCCACCAGTCGCATCGGCTGCGGCATTTCGAAAGACTATTTCTCTACGCCAACCTACAAAACGCAAATGCAGGTCAACATCATGAGCATTTGCTCAACGGAATTGCTTGGCCAATTTCTCAATTATTAAGTTTCTAAAAAGTACAAATCAGTACAAAACAGGATATAATGAAACAAAACAAAGTAAAGCCTACACGAAGAAAGCCGCAAAAGCAGCAGAACGTGATGATGTCGATGTGTTGTACTCACCTTCTTTGAATGGTTTCAGCCACTCCGGTCTCACAGCTTCTGCTTCTGATGGATCAACTTTTGTCTTGGTAGGCAAAGTGGCCGATACCTTAGACTCCTTCGATTTCATGGCTAAAACAGCGAATGAATATATCACATAAAATGAAATGCTACTATTATTTACATGTAGTTCAAGGAACAAAAGTTGAAAGCACCATAAAAGAAAAGAGGATTAGTATGTTCAGTGCTTTTTTCTGGCGGAACGCGCCGGAACACCTGCACCTTTTCCATTTTTTTACAATTAATAACAAAATAAACTAGTAGCTGTGCAAAAACTCTGGGATTTGATAAAAAATTCACAATATCAATTTTTGCATTATAAAATGTATAAATAAGTGTATATAGATTGTGATCATTGTGCCCTATAAAATTTATTTTATTTGAGATGTAATTTTAGCATAATTTCTTTCGATAATAGTGCCTACTCCCCTTACAGATGTGTTCCTGCACATTTTTTTATAGGAAAAACACTGAGTACTTTCATCCTATTTCAAAGTGGAGTTGTCAAAAAATAGGCAAATATTGCTTGGGTACCCGAGTTCCCCCTGGGTTGGTAGCCAATTATTCAATCACTGGACAATAAATGATATGTCCAGTGGGCTGAATGTTGACAAACTGGCCACATTTTCATCCTATAAGAAATTACCAAACTAAATTTATTTACTTGTAATAACTAACCAATACATTTCTCGTTTTCTAAATAAATATATAATCAATTAAATGGACTTGATTTCTCTTATGGACATCTAAATTGAGATTTTCTAGTAAATTATACATGAAACAAAGCTTAACAAAGAATTATCGTTTATTTACATTTGTATTTGTGTGCATAATATTCACCGGGGTGAAAACTATCTGAAGAGTGCCGAAAATGTGATATTCGGCCGAGACGAGTATCTGAGGCAGTGTTCAGCTAATTGCTGCCCTTGACTCCATTACAGACACATGCATTATGCCTTACCTTGTGCTGTCAGTTTGTTGAACTCTAACGACCGTCATGAATAAGCTTCTCCGTTTCTTTTTTTTAAAGTCGTGTCTCTTAGTTCCTGTAGGTTCATTCCGATTTTTTCGTGTATCTCAGCCATCCATTTTTTCCTTGGGCTCCCTCTTTTCTTTTTTCCGTCTTTCTCCACACACCAGCATCATTTCCTTTTCCAGTCCATCTGATCGCATTACATGTCCAAAGAACCCCAGCTTCCTTCTAAACACTGTTTGTTGTAACGTCTCATCATTCTCAACTCCAATTTTCCCTGCTTCGTTTGTCTTTTCCTACGTCCATGATATTCTTTGCATCTTCCTCCATCCACATTTTGCATGCATTTATCTTTTTCTCCATGTTCTCTGTCATTGTCCACATCGCGCAGCCATCTAGTACCGTAGGGAAGATCATTGTATCATTAACCTTTAATCACCACCACAAAGTGTTTTTATTGGTCCGTAAAGTAAATGAACATAGCAATTGCATCACAAACAAGAAAACGAAGCCCAGTACAGTAAAACATAATAGCTTAACAAAATTATGTAAGAGACGGATCAATAAGGAAGAAAAAAAACCCATAGGGGCCCAGGGGATCCCGCAAGCCGGGCCTACCTTCACACAGCAAAGTTTAAATAACAGCAGGTCAACAAAATATAGGAGCTTTAACTTTTAATATCTTAACTAGTTAACTAAGTTGTTGCATGCACACAAATCCATAAATAACATTAGTAGCCAATTAGCATCAATGATTTATCCAGTTAAAGCAGCAAATAGATGATCTTTGAGTTGTGTCTTAAACATACTAATATTGTGGGATTGTCTTATTTCAATAGGTGTCTTATTCCATTCACTGGGACCCACAAATCTGTGATTAATAAGACAAATTCTGACATAACAAGGTCAGTGCCCTGAATCCAAAGGTCAATTCAGCTTTAAAAAAATCACCTAATTGTAACCTTGAGCTGTGTACAGCAGTTCTTGAATCATGACATGCAGAGGCGGCGATTCCAAGGCGGAAAGTCCCCTACCACCATTTTCAGAGAGGAGACACATTATACCTTTGTCCCCCCACACTTTTTACCCCTCTTATTGGGTGTCCCCAAACCTGTCAAACGATATCGCTGCCTCTGTTGACATGGACCTCAGAGGACCACATCGTAATGAGGTGCTGGTCTAGATGAAACATATTTCCTCACAGATTTTTCAATCGATACTAAATTTAGTCAAACATAAACAGGTCGATAACGAGTACTAACTTGACTGAATGGCAGTCACTGAGCGCTTGCCCGGTTTTCCCCTTCGACCATATGGATTTCGAACGTTCTTCCCTCTTGTTGGACTCTGACCATCCTCCTTTGGACTCTCCAGGGTCTCTGCATTGACAGACTCCTTACTGTCAGAGATGACAGAATAATTCTCTGTGAGATTCAGTTCAGAGTTGGATAAGTCTTGAAAGATGTTGCCACTGTACTCATTCCCTTTTAGTTCTGGGCTAAGAAAAGTTGCTGAAACTTCCTTCGATTTCTTTCTCATCTTTTTAGAAACTGTATGTGCACCCCGAAACTTTTCAGTACTTGACGGAGCTAAATCTGGACTGGTCTTTGCTTCCGATTTTGAAGATCTTGCCCTCTTTTCTGGTATTGGTTCTGGCAAGTTTTCGATTTTAAGCCGATGCTTAGGAGGAGTGGACGAATAATTCTGGGTTTCAGGTGGCGCTAAAGTTTCTGTCTCAAAAGTATCAGCGCTCTCTGACTTTATTGAAATCACAACCTCTGAACGATTATTATCTTCGGAACCAGAAGAGGTCACTGTACATGTCAAATTTCCATCAGCTGCTTTTATTAGTTCTGCCTTAGAATGATTGACCCTCTTTTTTCTTCTGGTGACTGGTGTTGTCACTGGTATTGTTGTAGACTCAGCAGTAACAAGCGTTACTCCAGAATCACTGACAAGTGCGGCTGAAGTCGTAACATTTGTGATAGGATCTACCAAACTTGCAGCAATTGATGCATTGGTTGGAGATGTATCTAGGTCACACTTCTCTTTGCAATCCATTGCCCTACGATCAGTTGTAACGGTTCTTTCAGTTTTAAGAGCTGTTCATGTGACACTAAAACAAACCAACAACATGCTTTGTTAATCTTAGGTTTTAGCATAATTAATTATTTCCATTTTTATCCTCTTAGGTTTTTATAAACGTTAATAATGTACAAGTTTCTCTATGAATGCAAATTGCTGGTTACCCCGACAAAACGGCCCCGAACAAAACGGTCCCAACATATGGACACCAGACAAATGAGCCCCAGACAAATGGATAAAGCAAATGCACATAGCCATTACAATGCACATAGCATGCACTCTCAGGCTGGTTGAAACTGAAGCTGGATCCAGTGGATTGATGAAAAGATTCAGACTTAAGTTAAATAGAAGCTGGATCGATGAAAACAGATCTTCTTAAAATAGAAGCTGGATTGATGAAAATATTCAGGCTTAAATAGAATCTTGATGGACATAAGAATTCTTGTGAAATTGAAGTGAGATCGATGCAAAGGCTGTATTGGATGATTTTGTTCATATGTCCAGCTTCCATTTGAACGGCATCCTTTCATCAACCATTTGGTCTGGTTTTAAAAACTAGTCCTCAAACATTCAAACAAGAATTCAATAATTAATTATGCTAAAACCTAAGAGAATGAATGGAAATAATTTGTTATGCTAAAACCTAAGAGGGTGAAACTGGAAATATGCTAAAACCTAAGAGGATAATAATTGAAATAATTAATTACGCTAAAACTCAAGATTACCCATTCTGCTATATATTCTTTAATTTGTCAAACTGACAAGAGCTCTGTATGATTACAAGCATACTAAGAACTGTATGACAGCCATGCAAGGCATCCATCATGTTCTACGTCTAATTTAACCAGACGGAGGAGGATCCTCCTAATGGAGGATTAGCCGCGGCACCCAGTTAAAAACACGGTAATTTATGGTTTTAGCGTCCCAAGAAATGTATGCATGGTTTAAATCACAACTTACAAAGGAGACAGACTATCAAATAATATTTTGATTCAGCTTCTATTTAAGCAATATTATTTTTAATCGATCCAGCTTCCATTTAGGTATATTTCTCTTCATCAATCCAGCTTCAATTTAACAATGTTTCTTTTCATCAATCGAGATTTTGCGTTTACATGACTTTGTTAACATCCGTCGCATCTAGGGTTGCCAACTATGAACTACCCCATACCAGGACATTCTCCAGTTTCCTCTGTGATAAATGGCATATCGCTCAGATTTCCAACTCTGAACAAGCACATTCCAGGCCAATTCCCAGTTCCCACTATGATGAATGATTTATGCAGTTCATTGTTCACATCCATTCAAAAAGTAAAGGTACTGGCATCAAACATAAACACTGCATTCTGCTAGGCTTATGAAATGAAAGTTTTTGATGGGTTGAGTCGCAGGCGGTTTGCAGACATACAAACGTCAAGGGCAGAAAGCTCATTGCCCGAACAGCAACAGAGGCATTAGAAGCCATGCAGTGTTAATATGCTAGAACGTTATCAGCGTAAATGTGACCCAGCACAGCAAAGGACACAAGCAGTTTCAAAAGAGTAGATGATGTACAGAAATGAACACAGCACCGAGCCCTGAGGAAGGCCATAAGGGGCAGGACCCACATCGACCTGGAGGACCCATGGACCATACAAATGGAGAGCTAGCTAACGAATTATGTCAACCAGCTGAGAAAGTTACCAGACAGGCCAAACGAAATCTTTTCTGCTTAAGTGAAACATCAAGATCGACATGTTTCAAAAGCGGCATTGACGTCAAATAGGGCCAGTAGAGTGAGTTGTGAATTATCTATAGCCCCAGAAAATGTTGAAAGGGAAACGGAGTAACCTCGTCTCAGTGGAGTGACCTTACCGAAAGCCAGATTGGTATCCTGGAAGCAACTTGTTTAACTCTAAATAAACAGTGAACTTGTAGGCAACAATTGTTTCGATGATTTTCGAGATACATGTGACATTTGCAATTGGTAGAAATTGACGAAAGCAGATGATTCAAGTCCACTACGCTAGAAGATAGGAACTAGAATTGAGTGCTTCTGCGACGGCGGTAGAACTCAGTCCTGGATGGATCAAATGCAGAGAAGGGTGAGAAACAAAAGTAGGTCTAGAATGTCGACAAGCACCTGGAGCACAAACGATGGGAGAGAGTCAGGTTCAACAGATTTTGGTGGGGAGGTGAGAATGATGTGGCATAGCTCAGCACTGGTGATGGGAACCATGGTAGACAGTCCACAGTCAGTAGGCCTTGGGTGGAAACCGGTGGTGTAAGCGGTGTCCTGTCCAATGCCGGCAATCTTACCGGGAAAGGAGGCTAAAACCTTAAAGTCATCAGCTGTGAAAGATGGAGCATCAGTCTGTCTGTCAGCCCGGCGCAGGCCAAGAAGGGCGGCAAATATGGCTCATAAACGCTGAGGATCCCGGCCCTTCGTGCTGACGAGTGACGACGATCTTCGCATCCCAATAAGTATACACTCCTTGTCCCGGAAACAGCGATGATCATGAACATTGAGACGTTGCAGGATAACGACATAGAATATTGCCAGTGTTGCTTGAGTTGAAATAATCGCAGTCTTTTGTATACAGTTACTTAGCCTACCTATTCCTGTATTCCGGGACAAAATAAGCATTGCCCAGGACACGGGACGGCATGGGTCGAATTCGGGACTGTCGGTTGGCAACCCTATTCGCATCGACATTCTCGCATCAAACGGGCTGTGCTAAAATACACTTTTACGAAAAGAAATATGCATAAATCAAGCTGGATCGATGAAAAGGATCATATATCTAAGTAGAAGCTGGATTGATTAAATGAATTATGCTGTTTTGGGACAGTTCTGACTTTTTGAGTGTTTTTGTTGGGTACATTGCTTGCCGTTAATTTTCGGGACGCTAAAACCATAAATTACCAAAAACAGAAATGACACTCGGGTATTATTTTTACTAAAAATAAACTTTATTGCCCCTTCAAAGGCGGACAAGCAAAACTAAACTGCATCCTTACTTACTGAAAACACCCTCGATCCAATCACAGAACATAGTGCATACATTAATCTCACCGCTTAAGAGTTATATAGTCCGTATCGACAAGTTTCTTTCGCTAACATTCACTTAAATTTATTACAATAAAGTATACGAAATCGTTCAATTTTGAATCAACAGTCAATATTCTCGTCAACCACGGTCGAACATAATGCTGCGTTCCTTACGCCTTTAGAGGTGATGATATTCAGTACTTCTACTATTTTTCTGGCGAATATTCAGTTCGTTACTCAAACTAGAATAAAAAACACTAGCCTTAATGGCAGTACCTACTCTGGTACTAAACAACTAACATATTGTAATGGTTTGCGGTATGACATTCCATGTATATCAATAAACGAATATTTATTATTAGTAAGGCTTAAAACAGTTGCAAATAAAAACAACTGTAATTTCAGTGCTTATGTTATATCATATAATATAGGCACCGAAATTAGTTTATATGCGAAATTCCAAAAAGAAAAACGACGTAACACCAACGCTCACAAGTCACGAATGAGCATGTGTGCAGGCACATGTCTTTCGGGTGGCGCTTTGGAAATTTGGAGTTTATGCTGGGCTGAAGAATGTTAATTTTTTAAACCTAGGTTAGTCATCTTACAGAGATCGCGAATTTCTGGGATTTTGAATGCCATATTCGAACCCAGAGAAAACGTTGAATGGAATCAGTTGATGCGTCGCAGCCAGAATTTATTCGGACTTTTAAGTTCACAATTTTACACCTATCTAATATTCTCACAACAGTTGAGTAGTACAAAATTTCGCAACACGCAAGCAGAAAGGTTGTATAACTATATCCATCACCGTCACGTGAGTGACGGTGATGGATATACTTTTCAATACTTTTTCTAACCACGAAAAATACCGCTGACAAAAAAAGCAATATTCTTTTTTCGAAAAATCACTAGAACTGCAACAATGTGGAACATAAAAAATTCTTCCAGGGCCCGAACCTCCGATCATAGAGGACATCGCGTCCAACTCGACATAGGACGGGACACGTACGTCTATAGGCCTACTCGGGGAAGGCAAGAAGAGAGTGGTGGACAACAGTGTTGGGCACGAGACCAAAATCTCGAGACCAAGACCGAGAGGTCCAAGACCAAGACCGGGTGGTCCGAGACCAAGACCGAGTGGTCCGAGACCAAGACCGAGTGGTCCGAGACCAAGACCGAGGGTCCGAGACCAAGACCAATACTCTTTTTTATAAACAATTCAATTTATTAAGACGCTAAAACGGATTGACACGCTTAAAACATTAATTTTATTGCTGAAAAATACCAATCTTAATAATGGTCCAGAAAACAGTTTCACCGGCCAGTCTGAACTTTTGCGGGTTCAGCCCTTGGCTTCGGCCTGAGAATATCACGCTATAAATTACATACAGTATACGATAGCTTCTAAATAAGACATCTGAACAAGTAGATTAACGTTCCGTTTGAATGGCGCAGATATGCTTGTACTCGGAATTGTAGGTGACTACACGTGGCCGACCACATAATTATTAGACTGTTCAAAAACCTTGACATTTGTGAAATCAAATTTTGAAATGGCTGGTTCCGTTGCAAATGCATTTTTGCCGATGGTGACATGTATATACATTTAGATGGTCAGCACGTAATAAATCGATAACAAGCGCGTAAAGCCTAAATATCCGGTGTATCTAATAATCGAAAATAACCGAAAAATATCAAATAAATTATTCTGATACGGCAAATGACCAAGAACGCTAACCTAAGACGAAGATCTCGACCAATCCCAAGACCGTTCCTTTAAGACCAAGACCGATGCATTCGAGACCAAGACCGCAATTTTCCGGTCTCGAGACCAAGACCGCGGTCTCGAGACCACATCCCTGGTGGACAAGGAGAAAGGTCTTACGCACCCAGAGACAGAAGCAAAAGACAGCATCGATTTATGCATGGGACCCTGGGCCCGAGATGGCATGACGTACATTTAAAAGGCGGTGATAATCAAGTGCACACTCGATCAATTCATTGAAACATGAGATGACCAGATTCGGAGGCCATTAATATTAAGGATACGGTCGCTATTTAAAATCACAATAAAATATCAAAAAATGCTGATATACTTACTCGGCTTAATAAAGCCATTATCCTGCATAGAATGCTCATTTTCAATAGTTTGTCAAGTTTTAGGTTAGTGTAATTCTTGGTAAAGATACCTTTATAGGATTGTAGCATCCGATAGTACACGTGTGAGCATTGTTGGCTATAATAAATTAATAATGATTAATAATAATTATTTGTGACATAAGTGTGTTTTAAGCATTTCTTCAGCTAAAAAATCACCATAATGCTATCACATGAAATAAAGAATTGCATATCAATAATTTCAGCAACAGTTAAAACACGCGTCAACAAATCACACGTAAGAAATAGATCTGTCAGAACTCAGAATAATAATAATTGGTCAGAGACTCGCAGTACAGTTAGCATACAGATAATTTCATGGCACTCTATACATATTTAATAGCGCTAAATAAAATCAACCCAGCGTTCATCTAATTTTCCTCATCTATAACAACAATACATGTCGGCAATTTTATTATTTTATGACAAAACTTGTTATAACAATACAACAGTCCACAACATGAAAACATAAAATGTAAAGCCCCTTTAACAAGCAGTCCACTTTCTAATCACATACCATGAAACCGGATTCACGTATAATACATCTGATAATAATCTGAAGTTTCATATCGCCCATGTAATAAAAATTTATGGTCATTATATCATTCGGTGGTGACTACACAGCAGTCGTGCAGGCCAATCTGGTCATCCACGGGAAACGTCTCGCCATGTAGTGAAACCCTTTACATAGCACCGCATTAATGACTAAACATTCATAACTAAAGCTTATCAGTAACATTAATCTTAATCTCAACAATGACGATAATAAAATAGCATTTGTGCGTTGGTGACTGGTCAGCTTCGGGCGACGCTTAAATGGCTGTCGTTGTAATTTTATCATCATAGGCTAGAGTTGATAAGGGATTGGCACCGTTAAAGGGCCAATAATGGCCGATAGATTCACATCACATTTGTTACTTGTGGTCTATGCAAACCAGGTGTGGTTAGGCAACTGATAAAAGAAAGAATTTAATTACTTACACATGCATTCGATAATTTTCATAATTCTGAGTGATCACATGTACGAATATTTAATGGAATAACGGTAATCTTTTATAAGCAGTAGCGTCGCTAGGATCAGAGGTCACGGGAGGCAAATTGAATATGATGGGTGTAGGAGATAGGCTACTGTATCTCGTCCCTAACCAGAAGATTAAAAAAAATTTACAAGCAGTCCATTTGTTGGTGACGATGCTGTCATTATCATGCAATATTGGTACTATATTCAATGCGTGAAGTCACCGGCTAGATAATGCATACAGTAGGCTAATGCAAGTTTATTTAATGAATAGCACGCAGAAGACTCCTCCCACTCAGGAATCATTATAGCAAGCTCTCAGAAGTCACAGCAGTAATGCTGTCAATGCCGGGCAGCTAAGGCTATTTTTCAATGTGAAAAAATATTTAAATAAAAAAATCGCCTCAATGATAGTGGCGCCACTGATTTATGTAAGACTCGGAACACATTAGTGCAAAAACTAAAATACAACTGTTACAATGATGACGACAATTTGAACAACATTCGTAATGTCAAAGGCACTTGCAGTAGAACGTCCACTGTTCTGAAGCCACATATATCAAACCCTGTAATGTACTCTGACACCAGCACAAACCAATTCTATACCATATCAACTAATCCATGCTTGCAATAAATTACGACAATTTATATAGCATAGCCAGCAGAGAGCTGTACACTGTAAATATTACATTAATGATACAATGTCATGCTATAACAGTATGAATATATGCAACACAGTGCTGAGGCTTGAAATCAAACAGGCAAAAGTCTCATACAATTGGGAATTGATGCTGGAAAGGGAGAGTCCCTTCTACTGACCAGATCCCATCATTGTTCAATTATTTCAATCTTGTGCAATTCTCTCAGTAATGTAAAGTTAAGAAAATAAGTAGTCATTTTGCACAATTCTTCAGAATATTTAGAGTAAATCATTTTACCATCAAATATAAAAGGATAAAAAGATAAAATCTGCTTTACGTACTGTACACTAAATGCAACATAATACACACCACCACTAATTAACAATAATTGTAATTTTAAAATTGTATTACATCAACAAATCTCATTGCCTCAACAATAAATGGTGACTGCATAAATTTAACTTATTTTGCATAAAGTCGATATGTTGCATAATTGCAGCAATCCCTTTTACATCTTGCTCAGAATAACTTAAATAGCAATATGGTATAATCTCAACTTCACAGATTAAGAGATCCTCATGTTGTCATCCTTTAAATCTCGTTAGCTTACATTTTTAAAATGACAAACTCTCAAAATTCACAGTATTTGTTAGGTATTTCAGCAAGTTCTCTTTCCAACAAATAGAATTTCAAACTTGTTTGAAAACTTACTGAAATATGCAACCTACCTGCATCAAATCCGACTTCCGTAAATACTGGTTCAACTCAAAAATCTTGTTGGCGCAAAGAGCACTAATTCCATAAAATGTCCCTTTGGCTTAAAACAATGAAAATAAATGATATCTATTGTCGAGATCACAGAAGTTTGACACAATTGTACTCTTACTGGACTGGAAAGGCTTGATCACAATTTAATGGTGCAGTTTCAGTTGTATGAGCAATTGAATCGTAGGATAGTCTGTGTCGTCTCAGCAGGCGCTGTGCTTCGATGTTTCAAAGATACCCTTTTGAAAGAATGGGTGAAAGTTGGTGAGAAGTTGCTTACAGTAGACATTGGCACGACTTGGATGAAGGGGACAACCAGCAGTGTTGTAGAGAACTTCAAGTAGATTCTGAAGATAATTCTATGAATTGTTGACAGCAAACACCATTAATATTTACACTGCATTTTTCCTTGAAAATGACAATATTGAGTCCATCAGGAAATGTAAAGCGTTTTGGAAGAATCCAGCCTTTCCCTTGCAACCAAACACCTGGGAAGGTGATTTTCGACCACACAGCTCTGATAAAATCCTGCTGCAGCATAACTAGCAAATCCAAAACTTAAAGCAGCTAAACATAAAACTGATCACAGATTCTACTTCATTCAGATTAATTGAATTCTAATCTAGTTGACAAAGTATTCCAGTGTTTACTTTGGTGGACTGTTTGGGGTTGCAAATCCCTGCCAGAGGAGACATTTCTTTAGAGATTTCTGCTTACCTGCACCCTTCAGCCAACTGACCCTCATACACCAAGTCTAAGAAAACTGAAGTCGCTGACATTTTCTACTAAATGGTTGCCTCTTGGGGACAACAGCTGCTGAAGGGACTGCTTCTCTTGATCAACACAATTGCTTCTTCATACGGTTCAGGAAAGTTATTTAATTTGTAAGTATATCAACTGCTAGACATTCTCAGCAACTTTAGCACGTACAAGAAAATACAATGGATTTATATTTACTTCAAGTCGAGTCCTTCGCATGGCAATGACTTTCTCTGTTGTGAACAGTTTCTTAGGAGGGAATTCCAGAGAAGAAACCTGAAAACCAGGACACAGACCAAAATATACCAGAAACATCTAGAAAACACAAATTGTCGTTACATCACCACATTATTTACCTCAGTTTTACCACAGCAAAAATTCCTGCATCACTCTGTTTTAGATAGAGCCATACTGATTTTGGCTTAGAATATCGACGAAACCCGTAACACAAGTTCTGATGCAACTGTTAATTTATACAGCACCACATCAAGAGAAACAAAATAACTAAGATTAAACACAATGGCCGTCAAGTGCATAAATCACACTTTGACAGGCCAAGACACTTAAGCTGACTTAAGCTGCAGGTTGCATTGCAACTAATTCCCAAAATAGAAGTCTATATAAGACAGATTTAGTTTAGTTTAATGACATCTTATGACATAAAAGGCTGTCAATTTCGATATGAAAAAGATTTAGTATAGTCATCACAGTTAGTCAAAGCATGGATCCCAAATTCAAGCTGTCTACAGGGGAAGATGGCAACATATCACTACCACCTTATAAAACAGCATAAGATAAGCACAGACTCTCAAATGTAGCATTAGAATCAGTGCCGGATTAAGCACCGTGGAGGCCCATAGGCAGTGAAACTTTTGGGGTTTGAATTCCTTTACCTGCATCACGAAATAAGACGCAGGGAAAACAGTATACATTGCCAGAAGTTGGCGAGTACATCAACCATTCCCGTTTAATTTGTTCTCCATTCACATGCTTCCGAAACATCATGGAACAAGTAAAATATCGTGCAGTACCATCATCGTACTGCCTACGTGAAGCCGAAAAATCACAATCAAAGTGCTGGCATTCTACAGGATCTCTACTAGACCAATGTTCTTGCACTGCGTTTGTAATGTTTTCCCATAATCCGACGTCGTTTTGAAATTCCGGTCTCTGAATTTGTCTCGCCGGACCAATCACATTAAAATCCTGATCGGTTTTGGCAGTGTCATCCATGGTGTTCTGAGGCTCAACCATTTGTACAGCAGTCAATTCGGAAGGCAAGTCTGTCACCATAACATCGCCGGCACTGCCGACGGCAGTACTACCACAGCCACAGGCTTGATCTTCTGCAGACGAACGAGTGAAGCCAAGTTGGAAAAGCGCCGGAGTCCTTTTCATTTCTTCTTGAAGCTTCACTGTGGCTTCCTTTTTCTTTCTTCGCTTCTCTGCTCCGCTTTCGTGCCTTCTCTCATTGATCGACATTTTATCTAGGGCCCTATTAATTTTATTTATAATTATTTTATTTTATTTAACTAAGTTAACTACTAGACTAACTTGAAGAAGTTGAAGTGTAAACATTATTGTATGACGTCAGCGTCGTCACGTGCCTCTATTCTTAAGAATAAGTAAGTAAGTAAGTAAAAAAAATTCTTTCGTCACGGTCTCATGGGGCCCCTAAAAGTCGCGGGGCCCATAGGCAGTTGCCTACTCTGCCTAATAAGTAATCCGGGACTGATTAGAATAGTTTCAACAAGCACTGTCAAAGTCTGACCTGAGAATATATAACCAGAAGATCGCTGTGCAATTGGTGAAATCTTCGATAGCGTCGGAAAATCGTCCACTCCTCGTCCATAACAGCCACCTCCAAAGCAAATACCAGCTGCAAATATCTCAACTCAAACATGGTATTCTAATCCAATCTAAGGGTTCTATGAACATTTCATCCTAATGCACAGAGCATCAATCCATGGTCACATTAAAATCATCGCACAAAATCAAGATCTGATAATCAATAAAGTTCACCCGTTCTGCTAACCTTCTCCCACATCAGATACTGGTGCCATATAAATAAAATAATTGGTAATTAAAAAAATAATGACAGCAAAAAATAATTTAAAAAATGAGAACATAATTCCTAATAATACACAATTGTTTAAATCCCATGTCTTTAGAGCAATAATCATCATGATTAGCCACCCAACAAACAATTCCACTTCATACTATAAATGATTATTCACACAGTACTGTATGATTAACATCAGAGGAAACTACTAAATATTAGTAACATAGAAGAAGGCAGCAGAAAAACATCGATGACATTGAGTTGACTACCTTCACTTCAAACTCCACATATGTACTCAATCCGGAACCACGGAAAATGGAACAAGGAATTCTTATACGAAACGGATATGACGATGACGAAGAACTAGAAGAAGATCGGTCAATGACGAGAAGAGATCGATCGGAAGGAATGGCAAAGTCTGGAAAGTTCTCCAACTGCAACAACAAAAACACGAGTTATGAGGAAACGAGAGATGACTCAGCAAAAAGTACAGCTACAGAGACAAAAAGATTATAAAAATATCAAAGACTCTGCTCAACAACACTGTGTGTAACAAAGATAATTAGAGTTGCCCTCCTCCTTTATTCAGGCTTGGGACTGGCACTACCAGAGTCCTGGCAATGACAGAGTGTTATTTATAACTTAGACGAGGCTGCTGTTCAATGGGGCGCAATCTGTAAATTGACAAACGTGACTAGCGACCACACAATGAGAAATTTTTTCACTGACAATCTAAGCAAACAAGGCTTTAATGAATGACCACAGCTATACGACTATGCGCAACTGGTTAAGGAACCCAGAGTGCTTTACAAGTGCATTGGCTGAATGTCCCGTTTGGAACTGACTTCAGGAGTTGTTACACCCAAAACTGACTCATCGATTACTTGTGTTGTCCCTATTCTCATGATATAGTCATATGCTATGTATCATCCTGTTTATAAACAAATGAATATATCTAAAAGAAATAAACAAAAAATCAGCCAAAAGAAGACGTAGCGACTTACAATGGATGATGAATTCGAAACAGAGTCATGGGTGGAGTCATTTCCAGTCGTTTCACTGCCAGAAACCATAAGTTTAAGTTTAGCATTGAAATACATAAATAAATTGTCTCTAACATTCAATCATTCATTTATTCTGAGGATTTATATAGCACCCCGTCAAGAACCTACTTATGAGCGCTCCCAGCCCAGCCACAACAAAACATGTCAAAGCCAACATTCATATAAGATCTTCTTCAGACACGATCTACATCACACTCAGATTCATGATTCAGTCGTTTTTATCGTTTTGACAATTGTGTGTGCAGTGATTATGACACCAACTATTTGCATCCCATCCACATCCCATCAAATCCCATCCCATTCGCATCCCATTCGCATTCCATTCGCATCTCATTCCATCCCATCCCATTCGCATCACATCCCATCCCATTTGCATTCCAATTGCATCCCATTCCATTCCATTCGCACCCCATTCCATCCCATCCCATTCCCATCCCATCCTATTCACATTCCATGTTACTGATGGAGGAGGAGTGACACTTAAAAAGAGAAATACTTCCAATAGATTGTCAAATATCACAAACAACAAAGATTACATCAGTACAGTAAAGAAAACATGTGAACTGTCTTAATATACAACTACTTACATATCGTAATGGTATCTGCAAATTTATATGGCATTACTTTAAGAGAGACTCATCAACAGAGATGGACCCAAGTTAATGCAATGAAATCACAAACGAACAAAATAGCAGTCAAGGTCATAAAAGACCCTTACATTTAGATTGACTAAGCATTGTAGAAGTGGTCCTAACCCTGGTACAACTACAACTAACCTTTTGCCACCATTTCCATCAATCTTTGCCACTGACTCCATCTCTCGCATCCCATGTTCTGAATGTGGGTTCAACTCAGACCGCCTCTTGCGCTCGCATCCTTCTCCTTCTGTATCTCTTCCAGGGACCTTCTCCAATGGATGCTCCTCCATGATGAGGAGCTTCTCCATCATCCGGCTGGATTCTACAACCTTAGAAGCGCAACTTCGGTCATCAAGGTTCAACTCTCCTCTCCGCAGCTGGCCATATCTCCTCTCCAGACACTAGAAATAATTAAGCAATTATTTAATAATCCCTAAAAAATTATTTAACAAATTACCTTAAACTTTCTAAGAAGTTATGAAAATTAATTTGACTGCACGTTAAAGTCTACCCAATTTTGTCACACAGCACATTTTTTCATAAACTATTTGATCCAAGCAATCACTATTTTACTAGAGCACATTCCATGACCATGCTTCGCATATAAATATCAATGATAATTATTTAAATTGAGACAGATGACAGTCAAGTTACCTTATCTCCAAGTTCTGTGACCTTCACCTCAGTAACCTTATAACCCCGTTCATCTGTACCGTTCGTCAGCACTGAGTGACCTGAATTAATGACACAACACTTCCGTTTTACTTGCTTTTGATAGGCTCTCATATGCACTATCTAGGTCAGTTCAGATTAAGTCAGAAATTTCAACGAGTTTCGAAATTTTATACATTAATGGACCGTGAAGTAAATCGCTAAACATTTTCTCGCATATCATTAGTTAAATTATCATAATAGCTGAACTCTTAAAGACATCGCTTTCATTAGAAATTTAGAAAAACTGAGCAGAGATCAGCACCTTTGTTAGCTATTCAAGGCGCTATATAAATGTCCATTCACAGACATACATACATACATCACAATTTCATGAGAAAGACTAACAACTTATAGTGAAGAGATTGGTCAAAGTTTCCCCTCAGTTCGTTACTGCATAATGGACTTTGAGCAACTTGTCCTCCTTCACAATTTCTCATCACATGTATCAGATCATTCAGACCATGCAACACATTCAAAATAGAAATAATATCATCCAGAGATGGAAAACTTATCAATTAGATTCTAATTGATCATCCCAATTTTAATTGATTAGGAATTTTATAGCCAATTCTTGTTGTAAAACGATGGGCTGATCAATTATATTCTCTGTCCTCTCAAAATGGCTGAACAGACTGCTGCAGGTGAATGAAGTCATCCTGAATTATTGGTTGAAACGTTGTCTAATAGTATTAAGATAAAAGTCGTATAATTGGAAGGCGAAGAGCTCAATTAATAGGGAATTGTAAAAGATTCAGTACAATTAATTATCAGACCTAATGGGAGGTCAACTTATGTATACATCGCCACGTGTACATCGCCAAACTTTGATAATGTTTAAGGTAAGTTCAAGTTGACAAACACAGTATGGACCAACTGTCCATCAACTAATTCCAATTGCTTTTGATTAGCTGCTTCTTATTTCAAAACCTAATTCTAATCAATTAGCAAATTTCAGTAAATAATTCTAATTGAACAATAATGTAACTAATGATGACCACTTCGATATAATGCACAGATTAAAGAGAAATTGTCTTAAGTAGAATGAAACTTAGACAAACCACTTCTTTGTATGACGCGACATTCTCTAGGACTAAGAAGTAGTTCGACGTGATCTCCATACGGAGGAGACAGAGGAGGAGGAGGAGAAGGAAGATGTGCAACAACCGCTTTTGAGCTGGTCCTGTGAACAGAACAAAGTATTGATGGAATAAAAAAAATACAACTAGAGGGAAGGAAAAGGAGGAGAAGAAGGAAAATGGAAAAGGAGGAGGAGAAGAAGGAAATGGAGAAGGCTGAAAAGGAGGAGAAGGAGGAAAATGGAAAAGAAGGAGGAGAAGAAGGAAATGGAGAAGGCTGAAAAGGAGGAGAAGGAGGAAAATGGAAAAGAAGGAGGAGAAGAAGGAAATGGAGAAGGCTGAAAAGGAGGAGAAGGAGGAAAATGAGGAGAAGGAAAAGAAGGAAAAGGAGTAGAAGGTCATCCCATCTGCATCTAAATGCAACAATCTTAAAAACTGAGCTGAAAAAGTTCCATGACTACATGGAAGGATTTTGCATCCAATTAATGCCCAGAATAATTTGCTTTCTATAGGAGCGCTCCCTGTGGACCACCATTCACAGAGCCATCATCATCATCGGCGTCTTACCTTGTTCTGTCCTCTCTCCATCCCTCTCTTAGGTATCGTCCTTCATTCGTCTGCTCATCCTCCCTTGTGTCGTCTGCACGAGTGGTGTCGTCTGGTTCCAAAGACGAGGAACAACCGTCTCCATCTAACAATTTGCTTTCCTCTTCCTCTTTTTCCGTGTCGTCTTCGTCTTCAACGAAGGTTCTTCCATCTCCTGGGCTCTGCATTGCATTCATCATTTCCAGCAACTTCTCCCTCTTCGTCTCCTTCTCCAGAAGAACCTCTGAAACGAGTTGCTGGTACGTGGCCTCGTGCTGTTCCACCTCTTCTGTCGCAGCCTCCAACTCCCGTCGCCAGCTTTCGTTCTGCCGCTCCAGCTGCTCCAGTTCTCGGAGGAGCGATGACTCCGCTTCGTCCCTCTCTGTCACCAGTTCCGTCTGTCCGTCTGTTGCATTTCTCTTCCGATTCTCCAACTCTTTCATCAGGTCCTTCCTTCTTCCAGGTTCCTCTTCTGAACATTCCAACAGACTCATCTCTTTGAGAATTCCGGCCTCCGCTTCGGTCGCTGTGCTCAGCCGAGTCTCGATCTCGGCGAGCGCCTTGGATCGGATCGAGATGATCTCGTTCTTCTTCTCGTTATGGCATTCGCCTGTGTCGGAGTTGAGATCGGCGATCTTGTTCAGCAGACGATCCATGTTCTCGATCTCGATCTGGATCTTGGACTGAAGGGGATCATCGAGATCAGCAGCAATCAAGGGAAAGAGACTGTAGTCGATCTGAAGTCTCCTCAGCAATTGAATGAACTCATCGAGTCTTCTCAAATCCTTTAATAAAAATACAGTTTATAAATAATAATAATGAATAATAATAAATAATAATAATAAATAATAATAGACTTCGTTTGTTAGATTCAAACCGCATGGTTACTCGTAAGGTATGAATGGATGACAACAATTACAGAGTCTGTCATCTCATTTCTAAGTTTAGTTAAATTGGTTCTATTCCTAGTTCGCACAGACTGGCAGAAGGATGCAAAAATTACATGTAGTTAACTACTTACTTTTAGTTTATTTATTAAATTTATTGAATTGAAACTTTTGCTTACATTTAAGTTTTTAATGTTGTCGGCAGACCTCTTTTGTACACCATTCATGTTAGGCAAATAATTGGTTGAATAATTCGTATTAACCAATCAACAACCATGCGCTGCTCATCATCATTTGCATCATTTGCATAGTCTTCATCATTTGCATAGTCTTCATCATTTGCATAGTCTTCATCATTGCATAGTCTTCATTATTTGCATAGTCTTCATTATTTGCATAGTCTTCATTATTTGCATAGTCTATGAAATACTAAATGATGGAGTCAATCGTCATCTGACTCTCGACCATCACTTGTCAACATCACTTGTCATTTGTCAATACTGAAGCTGTTCAGCTGCGTTTCCACACGACTATAAAATGGCCGTCGCAGCCATTAACATAGCCACCAAAGACCACAGATTAAATGCATGTAGCTTGACGAATGAGGCAGCCACAGATATGAAGTGTTAGCGACTTCATTTTCTTAGGGTGGCCAGTCTCCTCTCTCTCCTTCATTTCAGCTTCCCACCGACAGCGTACGGTCATTATAGCTGAGTTGGCTAGAAGGGAGTGGGGGATGGGGGATGGGGATGGGGGATGGGCACAGGTGGAGTAGAAATCTCCAACCAACATCTGGGATTAGAACCACAACCTGTCGGTCAACCGTCCATCACGCAACCATTGAGTACCACTTACATATTCTAAATCCTGTTTCCGTATCGGAGCGGACGGAAGGCGATTGTCATCGTCTGCTCTCTGCTCTTCTTCCACCTCCTCGGCTCCTCCTCCCACATCGTCAGGACTTGGCTCCAGCTGTGTCTGCACAACACACAAAATGAGATGACGTATCACAAGAGTAAAACAGAATGAAACGCAATCAGAACTATTGCATTCACTTGGACAGCATCCGTAATATAAGTCGTCTGAATGAATGAATTAATGATGAATTAATGGTTGCAAAGCAGGTAATGACAACCAACAACCAACCGTGTTGCTGTTGAGCTGGCGATATCGTTGCAGCTGCTTTTCATAGTTCAAAGACCTCTCTTTCAATTCAGTCACCTCCTGCTTTGCCAGCATCTGAACCTAGAGAGCAAGAAGCAGAAGACAGCAAAGAGTTACATGACAATCAAAGCACAAAGCCATTCACAAGTCTCTCTCTCTGTCTCTCTCTCTGTCTCTCTTTCTGAAGAATCGGAAGAAGACGTTACTTCAAAAGACAGACTCTCCTCTTTAAGTGATCTCTTATATAAACCCACAATTCAAATCACATGGCACAGTTTAACTCCGCAAATGCTCGTACTCTGGCAGTGCTAGTTCCAAGCCTAGAGAAAGGAGGAGGGCAATTCAAATCATCTTTGCTATGACTTGGCATTGTATAACAGAAAAAAAAAAAAATTCTGGTATGGCAAATGACCAAGACCACTAATTTAAAACGGATACCAATCCCAATCCCGTTCCTTTAAGACCAAGACCGGTGCATTCGATACCAAGGCAAAGACCACAGTTTGCTGGTCTCGAGACCAAGACTGCGGTCTCGAGACCACATCCCTGCATGAAAAGTCTAACCATCTTAGCCTCTGTCTTCATTTTCTCTGCTTCTGCCTGCATCTTCTCCAGATTCTCACGTCTCTGTTCCAACTCCTTCTCCTCCGCCATCTGACGTGCACGTCGATCGGACTCCGCCAGCTGCATCTTCTCCTCCATCTCCTCCACCTCTCGTCTGAACCAAAACAGAAAACAGTACGACTTACTTGCAGAGCAAGACTTCTGTAACATGACTTCTGTAACATAATTTTTTAACATAACTTCTGTAACATGATGACTGTAACATGACTTGGTAGCATGATTTTTTAACATGACATTTGAAACAAGACTTCTGTAACATAATTTTTTAACATAACTTCTGTAACATGATGACTGTAACATGACTTGGTAGCATGACTTTTTAACATGACATTTGAAACAAGACTTCTGCAACATGACTTCTGTAACATGACTTGGTAGCATGATTTTTTTACAGGACATTTGTAACATGACTTCTGTAACATGACTTCTCTAACATAACTCGTGTAGCACAATTTTTTACCATAACATTTGGAACATGATTTCTGTAATATGACTTCTGTAATATGACTTCTGTAAGAGCATGTCTTCTGAGATGATTACTATGAAACATAAAAATAGTCTCTGGCAATCATTAATGAATACATTGGATAAAGGAAATTTACGATCTTCAATAGGTAGACAGGTGCAATCCCTGAATAAATCAGTTTAAATGCATGCTTGACATAAACTCCAGTAGACAATGTTACCTTTTCCTGTCCAGAACTTCCAGTTGTTCCTTGTGCTGTTGTTCCACGTCACTTCTGAAACATTTAGAAAGTCACAGTAAACCAATCTTCAAGATGAAACAATCACTCCGCTCTAACTTACCAGATGGCCAACGCATAGACATTCTAAGAGCGCATCCTTTTATTCACTAGGAACAATCAAATAAAAAAATAAAAAATAAAATATAAATTAATTTCCTTTTAGTTTAATGTCCTTCAATTTAAAAGGAGGAGCACCTGCGATGCATCAAAGCGAACAACCATGTACATAAGTGAATTGCCATGCATTGAAGCGAATTACCTTGTCGTTTGCTGGTAGAAATCCTTAACAAAAGAAGATAAGCTTTATAGAAATGACAACCGAAAATTGAGGCATTCAAGACTTCATGACGAATACAGACCCTGCTGCTGCTGTTGCTGTTGACCAATTGAGATTATCCGATGAGCGAAATAACTCCAATCTCGACTGACTAAGTAACGACATTCGACTTAGACTGGTATTCGACTGTAAAACAAACATCAACATTAAGATCTGAAGAGAGCAAGTTGAAATAACCAAATACACTGCAGAATAAGTGAACAAGCTAACAAGGAAGTCTTTAATTTCCACATAAGACTCTTCTTAGAATATGATGTATATTCTTCTTCTTCTTCTTTATCAATAAAAACCAACAAGCACATGATCACATATGATCACAAATCATCGCATGAAGGACTCATTACAAGTTATAACAAGAGTCAAATATAACTGTTTGGCAGCCATGTAAGGTGCTCATCTGTCCTACGGCTCATTTCACCAATGTCATCTGATGAATGAAAGGGCGAGTCTATGCCGCGTCCATGCCAATCATCACGCCAGTGTTCCCCATTGCTCAATCACTCCCCAAACGGTATCCCCATTGCTCTATCACCCCCAAACGGTATCCCCATTGCTCTATCACCCCTCCAAAACTCAATCTGCATAAAAGAGTTCTGGAACACTGGACCAGTTATGTTGACATTGCCTTAAGACTGACCTCCTTCAGTTCCTTGCGGAGTTTAGTCGCTTGGAGTGGATGGTTGAAACGGAACATGTTCGTTCTTCCAAGAATTATGATGTCACCTATTCACAGAATGTGTATTGAAACAAAAGCCTCCTCTGAAACAAAGGAAAACTAAACAAAGACCTTTTGCTCTTAGTAATAACTCAAAATCATTTCAAAATTCTAAACAAATTATAATCTAGAAATTCGCAAAAGAATGTCTGTAAAAAAATTATATGTCACCAGAGTCTTCCATTTGCAAGCCTTGGCTTTGGACAGAGAAATAAATAAATTTACTGTTTGAAAGTAAAGACATGATGATTCCTTGACATCTGTACAGACTCTATTAAAAAGCATTACATGACATCATATCAGTATGTCATCCAAGTGACATCATATGGCCCTAGTTAGTCACTTGTCCTTCAAGTCAGAGCAATGCAAGCAATTGTTGTTATCTGTGGATAAATTCAGTCGATGGAATCTACAAGGTCAGAGAAAACAGAAACAATGCCACAAAAATTATTCCTCTTAGTAAATAGAAAGAATCTGTCAGACTTAATGACTTAAAACAGAAAGTGGCTCAAAACTCATCCCTAGGGCAACTAACATTCAGAATAACTTAAAACTCCCATTTAGAATGGTTAAGACTGGCAGAAACTGACCTTGGCAGAGAGTGACCGCACTGTTAACAATGACTCCGTTGACGTAACACTCGGCATTTGTCATTGGAATGAGAGACACTTCGTCGCTTTCATTGGTAACGACACAATGCTCTGGTTGAACATCAGGACCCTGAAGAACTACACGCACAACCAACAACAGAACATCAACATCAACCTCATTACAGCATTTCTAAGACATCACAGTTTGAAACACAGCACATCTTACAATGCCTCAAGTAAGCACTGCTTTTGGGATGACAAGAAATGTGCATTAATTAATAAAGACAAATGAACAAAATCCTCATCAGAAATGTTAATAGTGACAAATAACAAATAACTGTCGTAATGAATTGGATGATCAAAACAATGCAATAATTGTAGTAATATAAAAAGTAACCATTACTGAGTTACTCGAAATGTTACTGCACTACTTTAAATTGTACCATAAATGTTAGCATGTTACCTCATATGTTAACACATCACAGTAAATGTTACCGTTACCATAAATGAAACTTATACAGTTAACTTTCCTGTGCTATTGCAATGTTCCCATGCTACTATAAATGTTCCCATGCTACTGTAAATGTCCCCACACTACTGTAAATGTCCCCATGCTACTATAAATGTCCCCCTTGCTATTGTAAATGTCCCCATGCCATTATAAATGTTCAAATGCCATTATAAATGTCCCCCATGCTATTGTAAATGTCCCCATGCCATTATAAATGTCCCCATGATACTATACATGTCCCCATACCACTACAAATGTCCCCATGCTACTGTAAATGTCGTTATGCTACTGTAAATGACCATGCAATGTAATATGCCAAACGAGAGTAAACTACGCTGCCAACCAACCGATGTTTTGGCTTTCCTCAGCCGACTCTGTTCCGATTGTTGTCTGACCTTCCTAAACACAAAACACAGAAACATTTATCACAAAATGGATTAACACTAACACTCAGCATGGCCTTGGGAAAGCATAACCGCACTGGTAACAACAATGATATAACACTCAGCATTTGTCATTGGAACCATAGACAGTTCTTTGTCTTCCAATTCCTTTGACCAAGAGCAAAGGCACCAACCATTCCTGACTAGTCTGACAACCACTGGTCACCAAAACTATGACACGTTACCTCAGCCACCGACAAAACATGACAACAACCACCAGTTATTGTAAGATAACCTTTAACTTCATCTCGTTTCATCTAACATTCAGATGACCAACAACATCTTCATCATCAATCATCATAATCCACCTCGTAATCATCACCTTATCATAATCATCTGCATAATAGATATCATCATCCCTATTATAATCATCGTCATCATCATCATCCCAGTTGTCCTGCAAACCTTGAGGTGATAGAGAATCATTCCAGTGCTGAGGACGTCATCATCAATTCCAATGAGATGAGGCAGATCAGAGTCAAGGACAACTCCGAGGCCATCTCTGCGAAGAGCCAGAGCAGCACCATCCTACAGACAACAACCACAAGAATTGAGAGATTCCATCAAATGCATGCCCCCCCCAACAGCCCCATCTGCCTCCTCCTCATCCTATAAATGGTTTCTTCTGACAACCAGATGAGGATCTCCATTGGACAACGACCTCTTCTCCTACAATATAACGCATCTTACAAGATGAAAACCTACAATTCGGTCAAAATTTCTGCTCCCACTTGTTCCACCATTTAGACAACTCACCCACGATGAGTACACTGACGGCGGGAAGACGAGACGGCGAGGGAGCGGACCGGCCACCCGACCCTCATATGCTGAGGCTGAGACAATGATACCAAAGGCTGCCTTGGGGCTGGAACTGCAATTCTTCTTACTATTTACCGCTGAACTAAACTTCTGGGTAATGTCCCAAAATCAGAATTTGCCTTCAGATATAATAATGACATGTTGTTGGCATATCAAGATTCCTCAAAATTTCAACAGATCTAAACGATCGAAAGAGATCCTTGGACTATGTTATTATATTATTATTATATATTATTATATATATTATTTATTATAATTTATTATTATTATAATTCTGCATTTAACAAATGCCTCTACCTAATGACAAAGCATCAATCGGTGGCTCTGAGCAATCATGAGTGAAGGACTGGCTAAAGTAACCATCTCAGAGGAGAAGGAGGAAAAGGAAGAGAAGGAGAAGAAGAAGGAGAAGGAACAAGAGGAGGAGAAAGACAAGAAGAAGGAGGAGGAGAAGGAGAAGGAACAGAAGGAGGCAAAGGAGGAGGAGAAGGAGGAGGAGAATAAGGATCGAACCCGTACTCTGCGCGTCACAAGGCAAATGCTCTGACCAGTCGGCTAGCATGTCCTCCCACATCGCCTTCATTGAAATTCGTAGACTGCATCAGCCATTAATGAAAACAAAATGAAAAAGTTATGAATAACTTTAAATACATAATTATATTAAACATGCTAAATCAGACAGAGCAGTCAAAACTTCTAAAAGAGACCTTTAGTATTGCTGCAGTTTCCCTCCACCGACCGGTCCATGCCTCCGTCAAAACCTTCACCTGTACACAATGCACAAAGTCAAAAACTAGGATACAATCAGTCACAATATCATTGACCATCATCACAGCACTCAGTCACAAATGGCAACGTTGCAATCCTTTATAGAAATTGACCTTAAGATGTTATAAAATATATCATCAAGATCAATTACATTGCTCAAAGGAAAGTTCTAGCAATCCATAAAAACTTTAAAAGAAGCTTTAAAAGAAATAGAAACTGGGAGCATCGTAACTGTAAAGTCATGTACTGTAATCAAGCATAATCAAACTGATTCTATTATTATGGTAGCATTTCAATTAGTTATCATAAAGAACATGGAGAAGGAGATCAACACATGCGAAATGTGGATATTAATATGCAGAGAATATCATGGACGGAGAAGAAGACAAACGAGAATGAGAATGAGAACAAACAAGTTGAGAATGATGAGACGTTACAACAAACGAGCGTTGAGAAGGAAGCTGGGGTTCTTTGGACGTGTAATGCGATCAGATGGACTGGAAAAGGAAATGATGCTGGCGTGTGGAGGAGAAAGGACGAAAAAAAGAGGGCACCCAAGGAAGAAATGGATGGCTGAGATACACGAAAAAACTGGAATGAGCCTGGAGGAATTAAGGGACGCAACTTCGGAAAGAAAGACACGGAGAGGGTTGATCATGATGGTCGCTAGATTTCAGAGAAATGACAGCACAAGGTAACAAGGTATCAAATTTTCTGTAATAAGTTACATCACATTGGGTGCAATTTTAGATCAGACCACAAATTATGTGTAATCTAGTTTTGGCCACTAGATAGTTCATTAGTAATTGAATAGCTATTGTGCCTATTGTATAAGAAGGTATATCAACTGATGATAGCTCAAAGAAACCAACTCAGTTTTGGTAATGAAATCAGATGATGTTTTCATACTCCAACTAAACAGGGAATGAGTCTGGGCACACAATATTCAATAGGGGCATTCAAGAATCTTTTAGGTTGTAAATGCAGACGATCAATAATAGTTTGGTAGTTACTGAGCAGGGCTGACCATTGAGAATCTGGTCGTTCAAATGCCCTAAAATATGGTCTGAAATTCTGCTCCACTTAATTTGCCCTCAGTCCCCTCAGCTACAGTGAGTTCACTGACCCCACACGCTGTCAGTGGGAAGATGAGATGACGAGGGAGAGGACTGGCCAACCACCCCCCTCGTATGCCAAGGCTAAGAAAATGAAGGAGCCAATACTTTATAGCTATGGCTGACTCTCAGACTAGCCACAGGAATGACATCTGTCTTCTTCTTCTTCTTAGCTTATTTCAGTGCTATTCCATTTATGGCTATGTTTAATCTTAAGATATAATTGGTTTCTACTCCCAAAACTTCCGGGAGCAAGAAAATGAGGAAGACCAAAGACACGATGGATAGAAAATGTGGAAAAATGGACCGGAAGACCACTTGACAACTTACTAAAGAAGACGAGAGACAGGGAAGAGATGGAGTAGACTTGTCCATGAAGCGACCAACCCTCGGATCGAGGATGGTTAAGACAAGACAAGACTCCCAAAACTTAGCGCTTACGCAAAATATAGGTCCATGCTGCACTCTACAAAGAAAAGCGTTGCCAGAAGAATTGCTGGCAAATTGTCTCTGACCGTTGTGCACTGTGAGAGGCGCTATATAAATTAATAGATACAAGAATCAGCTCTTAAAATAATTAAGAAGAAGCTAATCAGGTAATGGGAAAGGTCTTTAAACAGTTTGAAACATTTCTCAACCAAGAATCTACCTTGGCTTCATTTTCATTCAACTGTAACTGTAGTTTTGGTGAAGCAAATTCATCCTATGAAAGAACAAATGACAACATCATTGAACAAGGATTCATTACATAATTATGCTAATTAACTGATACAATAAAATTCCACAACACAGAGTCATTTGAATAAGCAGCATTCACCTTTAAAGAAGGTTTATGAATGCATATCGAAACTGGGTAACCGTTGAGAATCACTGAGTAGACAAGAAGACATAAACGAGTTCTCAGTTTAGAAACAGTCACTCGGTAGAAGAAAAGCGAAAATGAGGAGAAAGAGACTAGACAGGCAACCGTGAACGAACTGTGAATTAACTCTGAATAAACCGTGAACGAACTGTGAATACACTCTGAATAAACCGTGAACGAACTGTGAATAAACTCTGAATAAACCGTGAACGAACTGTGAATAAACTCTGAATAAACCGTGAACGAACTGTGAATAAACTCTGAATAAACCGTGAACGAACTGTGAATAAACTCTGAATAAACTGTGAATGAACTGTGAATAAACTCAGAATAAACCGTGAATGAACTGTGAATAAACTGTGAACGAACTGTGAATAAACTCTGAATAAACTGTGAATAAACTGTGAATGAACTGCGAATAAACTGTGAAGAAACAATGAATAAACTGTGAATAAACTGTGAATAAACTGTGAATAAACTGTGAATAAACTGTGAACGAACTGTGAATAAACTGTGAATGAACTGTGAATAAACTGTAAACTGTGAATAAACTGTGAACGACCTATGAATAAACTGTGAATAAACTGTGAATGAACAATGAATAAACAGTGAATGAACAGTGAATAAACAGTGAATGAACAGTGAATGAACAGTGAATGAACTGTGGATGAACTGTGAATGAACAGTGAATGAACAGTGAATGAACTGTGAAAGAACTGTGAATGAACAGTGAATGAACTGTGAACGAACTGTGAATGAACAATGAATAAACTGTGAATAAACTGTGAATGAACTGCGAATAAACTGTGAAGAAACAATGAATAAACTGTGAATAAACTGTGAATAAACTGTGAACGAACTGTGAATAAACTGTGAATGAACTGTGAATAAACTGTAAACTGTGAATAAACTGTGAACGACCTATGAATAAACTGTGAATAAACTGTGAATGAACAATGAATAAACAGTGAATGAACAGTGAATAAACTGTGAATAAACTGTGAATGAACAGTGAATGAACAGTGAATGAACAGTGAATGAACAGTGAATGAACTGTGGATGAACTGTGAATGAACAGTGAATGAACAGTGAATGAACTGTGAAAGAACTGTGAATGAACTGTGAATGAACTGTGAAAGAACTGTGAATGAACAATGAATGAACTGTGAATAAACTGTGAATAAACTGTGAATAAACTGTGAATGAACTGTGAATGAACAATGAATAAACTGTGAATAAACAGTGAATGAACTGTGAATGAACTGTGAATAAACTGTGAATAAACTGTGAATAAACAGTGAATGAACTGTGAATGAACTGTGAATAAACTGTGAATAAACTGTGAATGAACTGTGAATGAACTGTGAATGAACTGAACCAGGAACAACATACTTTATAACCATTGACAGACTGACAAGGTGTGACCATAGAAAACAAGTAGCACGGTTGTAGATGATGCGCAGATGAGGAATGTCAGCTGGGAGTGAGTATGCTCACAGTTTAAAAGAGCAAAGTAAGTATGCAGGCAGAGCCTGGGCTCTATGACTCACGATGTTTCCGCCGAGCAACGCTTTGAGTCGAGCGATTTCCGCACGTAGTTCCCGGATGAGTTTCACGTTTGGATCCTCGTTTACTTTCGGTTTGTTGATGATGTTCTTTGCTCGATTTGCATAGCGCAATGTGCTCATGGTCTCCATGTAGTTGCAGCTGGCTGGAGAGATTGCTACGAAAGAAATGTCCAACGATTCATTGATGAGAATAGAAATTTAAAAACTACTTCAACTGATCATGATTTTCAATTGCAACTTCACCACTTGAAAGATCTAGAATATTAATTTCTAAATTACTACAGCACCCAAACAGTGAAGCGAAGAAAACCAGATTATCAACAGGTGCCTAGTCAAAACAGAATCAATAGGATGAGAATATAGAACAAGAGGGGTCAGGCAGGCAGGCAGGCAGGCAGGCAGGCATAGATGGCCACGAATGAAATGTTGAATTAACTGAAAAGATGAGTATGTAAGATCTGGCTAATGTAGAAGTCTTCTGAACAAATGGTCATCTAAGTATCTCAATAATTATCTGGTCATCTAAACTCAGTTCCTACACCTGTGGTTCCTGCTGGTCTTCATCATGAGATTATTCAGATGAACACTCTACCCCATAATAACACCTGTTGCTTTCCTTGCAATTAATGCCTAAACGAACGTCCTGAGAAGAGCGCATTGAGAGGTGCGACGTACTTGCGATCATGATCGTCTTTGAGTTGCCTCCGAGGCTGTCCTTGAGAAGCCAAGTGAGAACAGAATCCCGATATGGAATGTATGCATTCTTCTTTGATGTCCCTTTCTCACACAGTTCAGCTGAAACCATCAAAAGTCACAAACAAAACGAGACTCAGTCAGACAATCGTTCATAATGACAATGGCACATTTCAATCAAATCTCTGGAATGAACATGGTAGCACCAGGTAGCAGATGCCAGAATTAGAATCAGAAATAATAAATTCTCACAGAATTTAAACTCTCAATTGCCAAAAGGGCATTCACAGAATGTCTGAAAATAAATCTATGTAGGTGACAAGAAGTTATCTTAAGAAAAAAAAGTTAAATCATCATTAATGGAGAAATGGGAGACTGAAGACAATCATCATCCATAGAATTCAAAGAAAGTAGTAAGTCATCAACAGAGTTACGTTGCTATGGCAATCACAAAACCCAGCCCATTGCCAGCAGCAGCAGCAGCAACAGCATAGCTCCTTACATCACCCCTCAACAATTATTCCTTAAAGGAGCTTCATAAATTGTCCATGTCTTAACATACAATGTAAGGATAAGCGCGCCGACCACAGTGCCCCACGCGTGTACAAGTACATACCGAGCGTAGAGATGACGTTGCTAAGCGTAACCAAGGACTTGTTGATGCTGCCTCCCTCCTTCAGTCGCAGTCCGGTGTTGCCGGTCGCGTCCGCTCTTTCACTGAACATCAGACAAAACAACAACAAAACCCTTCACAGATCCAATTCTCATCACATCCTTCTACAGCGCCAAGTGCTGTGACAAAAGGTAACTTTTTTGAAATTCCAGTCATTCTAAATTTCTTAATCATAATCAAAATCTACAAATTTCTAAAGCAAAATACTTGAAAGCTAAGCAAAACACCTTACTCACGAGCGCTGCATCAAAACAGAGGTCAATGCTCAACACAGGTCTGAGCACGGTTTTGAAGAAATAATAATAACACAGGTCTGAGCACGGTTTTGAAGAAATAATAATAAAAAACAATAAAAATTTAAAAAAATAATAAACACGCATGGGTCCAGTCAACAACGACGGAATGGACTTCATCAAAGACTTGGGTTGCCTCCTGACACAAGTCACCAGAAACCCTAGAGAGACAAGCTACTTGTTCCAACGATTGTCAGTTTGCATCCAGCGCTTCAATGCAGTTGCCTTCACAGGCTCTTTCGTGCAGCTAAAATCTAATAATAATAATATTAATAAAAATAATAATAATAATAATGCGCGACTTAAGGCAGCCGCAGCACCACATGCAGGAGACAGGCTCTTTGCCAGTGACTTCATGTGGACTTCGGCTAGACGACAAAGCGGTCAGAATTGCGGTGAGACTCCATCTTGGGACACGTATATGCGAGAAACACGCATGCCCATGCGGGTCAAGAGCCAAAACGAATCGAGGGCTTTCTTGTGGTCTTGGGACACGGCGGTTCGCTTTAAACGACATAATCAGTCGCAGCCTCACACGCTCTGGTTTCCCGAACATCAAGGAACCTCCGGGACTATCTAGAACGAACGAAAACGCCCTGATGGTGTTATGCTGATTCTATGGTGAAAAGGATGGAATCCGATCTGGAAAGCGACGGAGATTGACACCGTGGCTCCATCATATCTTCAAGCGACGTCACCATCGGCGGGGCAGCAGCTGAGGTGGCAACCACCAGGAAGCCCGTCAAGTACAGCCAGCTCGGCCACCTATCTCTTCCTTCCATTGGCCATCGAGACAATGGGCCCAGTCACAACGATAGAACGACTTTTATTAAAGACTTGGGTCACTTCCTTACGCAGGTCACCAGGGACCCTAGAGAAACTAGCTACCTTTTCCAACATCTATCAGTCTGCATCCAACGATTCAATGCCGTTGCCTTCAGAGGCTCTTTCGTGCAGCTATGATAACACTATTTAAATTGTTCGACTATTGTAATAATAATAATAATAATAATAATTATACAGCATAATAATAGTAGCAACCTGTATTATAAAGCTCACCTGCCAGCAAGGTCAACCAGACGAATCTTACTGTATGTTTCACTTGGAGAATTCTTGCTGAACGTCGCCTATGAACAAAGATGAAAATTCCTCCATCATTAAAAGCCAAAGCATTTGTAACGCATCTGTCTCAACCATCTTCCAGCCTCAACAAGACACGAAAGCAATCTTTCCCTAACTCAAGGAAAACTGGAGAAACAATTTGAGTCGCTAGGAAAAGGTGCTTCGCAAAAAACAAAGACATACAAAAAAGCTTTTTGCCTCATTGTGTTTCTTGTACCTTAAAATAGCTATTTATACATCTGATGAATGAGTAAATGAAGAAATGAATGGTTCCTTTGTGTGGTTCTTATACAGCGCAATGTAAATGATTAAATACATAAATATCATTAATATGATATACCTGATGGCTACTTTACCATTCAAAGGTAAATTCAATCTGTTTAAAACTGAATTTTTGCTGCTTTTATTAATATTAGTCATATTAATAACAAAGATTTATATAGCACCTATTCAAGGTTACTATTCAGAGGCGCTCATGACCCCAGCACAGCCTAAAGGAAGAGTTTTGAAGGAATGCATCAGTGCAGTCATTGTAATCCATATCAGTATTATTATTATTATTAATATTACTTATTATTAGTCATCATTATCATCGTTGTCATGTAATTTTAGGACCTGCACATGCTCATCTGACATGAAGCTACCCTCCTCCCCCCTGGGAAGTATCTATTCTTCCTACTAGAGACATCATATAACCTGTGATGAAAATAATTAAGATGTTTACCTGAGTGAAAGCGATGGTGAATATTGCATGTGATCGACTGCTAACATCGTTCATGTTCGTAGCAGCCGTTGTCCTGCGCAGAAGAAACAGAACAAAAAGCCGTAGAGAAAGACTTCTATTGAGAAACATCTCCTTTGAAAGATGGGAGATAGAAGGCAGAACTTCTTTCATCTAAGATATTGGTTACTTTGCATAGGGCCCTTGAACAAGCTCTCCTTCACTCGCAGTTGATCTCTGCTTCCGATTTACATATCTCACACTTAGGTTAAACTCGATGAAATAGTAGAAACCACAGCTGCCTTTGGACAACGAAAAACAACAACGCTAAAAGAGAAGCGACATCATAACGTTCAGAAGAGAACCCGTTGGCATCAATTGATATCATCAATGAAGAGCGAGAGAAAATATGGCGCTACCTTCGAGCGTTTCCCTGGTCGATCAGTTCCTTAATATCTTCATAACTGGTGACAAGATGACAAGACAGATCTATGACACACAAAACAAATATTTGAAATCAGACTCATTGTAAATAAAGACAAGAATCAAAAGATATAACTCACAGGACTAACAGATAGGAAGATGTCTTGAAGGGTTTTATGGAAGACATGCAGAGAGAGACAGACAAAGGAACTGGCATTTCTTCAATTACCGAGCTGTAATTGCGCCCTGTGCCCAGCATCAATCTGGAGCCCACACATTTTGAAAATAGTGCATTTTAAGGGAATAATAAGTTATTCCATCCTGAAATTTGCACCCTGGGCCACGGTCTTGCTGGCCCCCTTGGTACGGCCCTGTCAATTACACTCTCTTATCCACTAACCCTTTTCTTTGTCTAATTTAATTGTTTTACACCTAGGTTATCAAATTATACTTCTTCATCATCAACAGCAGACCAATCATAAATTTCACCTTCGACGTAAGGCCCATCCTTGGGATGTTCTCGGACCCTAAGGGCCTGGTTGCCCTTGATGGCGTTGCTAGGCAACAGGTCGCGCACGACTTCATTGTAGATCTCAAAGTAACTGGCGTCAACAACAACAGCACAACGGTTTCAGTTAAAAACATTGTTTCATATACAATGGCACATTAGTACGTTGTATCTACAACTATATGTCAATGCACTAACTGGCTAAGCGCATTAATGAATCGCCTAAGTGTAATGATAAATCCAAAATGAGAAATAGAGGAGATGAGAGAGTTCGTAGTTGTCTGTACCTCACTTCCGTTCTGTAGGTTTTTGACTCGTCCGTCATTCGTTGAAAGAGACCCTGACAAGTACAACAATCTTCTTCTCATTTATTATTAAAATTAAAACATTTCTCATCTAACTATGCAATAAATCACAGATGATACATTATTCAAACTTTAAATTCAACTACTAAGATGCATTAATTCCATTGAGAGGATAATTACTATTTCTAAAGCACTATTAATCTAAGCATTATGTAAGCACCCTCATAAATATTAATATCACCAGTCATACTGCTTGACTTGAGTCTGAGGATAAATGTGTACTCACGTCGCTAATTCGAGGAATCAGTCCCGAATCTCCCTATTGGCATTCAATAACAACAATATTGAACAGCATCATCATGAATATTGAACAGTAAAATCATGAATATTGAACAATTATATCATGACGATTTAAAAATTATATCATGAATATTGAACAGTAAAATCATGAATATTGAACAATTATATCATGACGATTTAAAAATTATATCATGAATATTGAATACAATAATCATGATTATTCTGTACATTCAGCATTATCAAGACTATTAAACAGTACAGTTCTATCATGAATATTGAACAGCACTTTCATGCATCCTGTGTATCACATTCAATGCAGATGTTAAATTCATGTTACTGTTAAGTTTATTCAAACAAATTCGGTGACTTTGTTTGTCATTAATCCTGAACTACCCCACCCCACCCCAACCATGGCCACAAGTAACCCATGCAGAGCTGCAGCATAGGCAGCCGCCTAGAGCACAAAATTTAGGGGTGCAAAATTTTAGAAAAATAAACTTTGCATGAATGTTATGATTATATAAAAGAAGTAATTGTTAAATTAATTATTGAAAAATAGCTATAGTCTAATTCCAATGACAATATTCAATTTCATAACACATTGGAGCTTCCTCTACTTCCAAAGCAGTTTTCCATCGTCAGAATCATCAACAAGGGTTCGACCAAGGTGAATCCATGACAATATGTTTCGGCAAAAACGTGCCTGATCCTATATAAATCTCAGATGTTACTGTTCATGCAATGGGGATGAGGTGCTTTCATTGTTGACTGGCTAGGGCGACAAATTACCTGAAGACTTCAGCTCTGAACCCATGTCATGGTCTTCCATTACAAAATTCAGAAATACTTTTTCATAAAGAATTCATCTTTTGTATGGAAAAATTAATTCTCTAGAAATACATTGAATGCGATCGTCAGTCGTAGAAATGCCACTTTCAGAAGAAGTGATTCAATTAATTAGATTGCATTGAAATCATCTCTCACTGGGTTTCCTGTCATCGTGTATGTCTTGCCAGATCCTGTCTGCCCATAGGCAAAGACGCACGCATTGTACCCATTGTAGGCGCATTCGATAATGTCCGAACCCAGATCTGCAAACACCTGATATTAAACAGATCGAAAAGGTAAATAACTAAAGGTAGAACTATAAAGGTAGTCACTCTTTTGGTATGTAATTCGTCTGTAATGTCACTCACTCATTATGTCAATCATTAATTTCGTTACACTCATTATAGCCCTTTGCGACCAATCCCACTTTGAATCCTGTTGTCAATCTTAAAAGCTACGTCTCCTCTTTCCAATCCACTACTACGCCTCCTCCTCCTTACCACTCGGCTAATACAATTAACCAACATTTCGACCGTATTCCAACAAATATTCTACAAACTGGAGAGCTCAATAAAGAAATCTCATTTCATTTGCAGAGTTGATAATGTCATTTTGAACAACGTCATTAGTTAGAAGCATCAAACACTGAAGTCGATCCGAGATAAACCTGTTCTTGCGAGACGTAGTGAGAGTCCGCTGGGTCGACGGACCAATACGAATGATCGAACGTAAAGACCTTTGTCTTCTCTCGGTTTTGGTCTCCAACAGTATGGTCTGGAACCTAAGAATAAAACCAAACACTTGGAATTAAAATTAAACTCACTGCAGACGTTAGAGAAACTAAATCAACTCTGAAAATGTGGGCATCACTACTGGCATGGCATCAGACAATTCAACTGTTGATGAATGCTAAATCCTGTGCTTCCAATCTTGGGTGTTGTGATAAACCTGGTTTATGGGCACCGCGATTGAATTACATAACGAGACAAACCCATGGAAAACCTCTGACTATCACTGCTGACTTAAGCCTATCATCATTTTCAAAACACATCAGGTGACTACGTCAGTTGATAAGCATGTGACTAAGTTGACCGAGTCGTCAAATCAATCTTTAAATCGTTAAGTCCATTGGTAATTTCATAACAACCAACTCTGGTGTTAGCATTATCGACAGCAAAGCAGTGTTTCTATTACTATAGCTATTTACAAATGAAATCGAATGAACGATTACCTTGGCATTGGTAACGGTGATGGTCTTCCCAGCGATTTCGATTATCACCTGACTGTCAAGACTTCTCTCTCTACATTTCATAAACAACAGGAAACAAGTTCAACGAGGAGCATCAGCCCAATTTCAAGGATTCGGCCAAGGTGAATCCATGACATTTAATACTGTAATTCTTAACACCGCGACAGTTAATACCGAACATAAAGTTCCTACAACAATTCATACCAACGACATGTAATCATGCACATTTTGATACCATGACAGTTAATACTAGAATTATTGATTCAGTGTAATAACTGTAATTGCAACATGAAATAAAAGCGAATAGCCGTTTCATTATGAAGCGATTAAACGAGCTTTACAATAAAATTGAAATAATTTTATACACTGCCACGCCATTGTTCCATTGGCATCAGCATGATGTTTCGTGTATTCATAATTGCAATGTATAACAGTAGGTCTTCCTTTCTACCCACACCAAACTGTGCTTCCATAAATTAAGTTAAATTCAGAAAAACCTGCAAGAAAAGTTTAGACTCTACAGTCTCGCCCAAACGGAGATAAAATGAATTGTGCAATGAATTGTTGCCTATGGGCAGCCATACTGTGTGTACAGGTAAACCGTCCAGTATTGTCAGGTATTGATTGTCATGGTATTAAGTGTCTTTGGGCCTAATTGTCGTGGAATGAATTGTCATGGGGATTAAGTGTCCGGTATTAATTGTCATGGTATTAAGTGTCGTGGAATGAATTCTCATGCTACCGGCCAAGGTAGGGGTGTATTATAAATGTGTCAGTAGGCGAACATTGCAGCGACTTTTGAATGCCTCGCAAAGGCAATAAATCACGAGTAGGGCCTATATAAAAAGTTTCTCATATTCTTCTGGTTTATTATGGAACAGCTTGGTTTTCCAGCGAAAGACGACTCTAGGCAGACGGTCACATGGACGAGAGTGTCACACTCTATCGACAATTTTCTCGGCATCGGCCAATAATCTGTATAGCATCGAGGATTAGGAGCAAATGATCACTTTGCTAACTGAAATTGCTCGTCTTAAATTGTTATTTAAAAGTGAACTTTAATCAATTACCTGGCATTTACAGGGCGTACTCTGACAGCTACTTTTACTGAGGCCATTGACATAATCTATTAAAAGCAATAAATACGCATCAAGTGATGGTAGCATTGGTTTTTGTCATCTTTTGCACCGAGCCTTTTGTCAACAAGCTGAACGACGCTGGTGCCCTGTCTCACAAACGCCTTAATAATAAACTGTCATTTATAACGCGCCTAAAATATTTGAATCTTGCGCTAAAGCGCGTAACAGACAAGTCTAGTCATAATAAATCTTGAACAAATACGTCTCAAGGCCAATTTCGAAGAGCTATAGCGTCGAAGATTTGCGAATCAGTCAGTTTTTTTCCCATTCAGCTGGGTCTGAAAGCGATAATGCGCGGTTTCCAAATTCTCTGATCGTGTAACGATAATATCATTATATCTCAATGATTGCAACTTGCAGCAGTAGTCAGTTTGAGTTCAATATAGTAGCCTCGTCTGGGACTCTGGGTCGGAGAGATGAATGTGTTGGAGGGTAGATGCAGGAAAGTCATAGTGTAAGTATAGTCTTCATGACAACACAAATTTGATAGAGCAGATGTATTTTTTTAATAGCCACTGCAGCTCTTATTCCGTACTAAAGAACTGTTTATTTCGTCATTGACCAAGAACTTTTGATCAACCACCGAACTTAGCCATTATTCTACTGTTAAGTATGAAGCGCATGCAGTCGGTAATGAAGTCCTGCAATAGTTTCTTGCATGACGGACTGAATCGTTACATATACACAATAAATTCTTCATTTCTAACAATGTAGAACAAACTCAAATTAATATTTCTTTATTGGTTGGTTTTATTTGAAACAATAAATATCCAGCTTTAAAGCAGTTTACACCATCGTGCTTAAAACGATGGATTTGTCAAAAGTAGCCATGGCAATTTGAAGCACAAAACACAGGCTGCTAGGCAATACATTCACGAGGCACATTGCCTTTAAGCAATGCAGATTGACGAACAACACTCACACAAAAGAGAAGCTTTTAACGACACACTCACAGTGATTAAATGAATTTAAACAAACTTCAAGATGTCAAATTACTTTAACCATTTCAGCAAATTTGCTACATCTCAAGTACACAAAGCAAAATCTACAATACTCAGACATACATCTCTGGACATTACAAGTCTTTCATCAACTGTGCTTTCGGTCATGCATTTTTCACCCTTGACTTCTGCTTTTTAGTCTGTGAGTCTCCTGAGTAAGAAAGCAAGTCATCCATATTTCCAAACTGAATTGTACGGTTGTGCTAAACGTCTGGGAGTTCGGCTAAGGTGGAAAGATAAGCCATCGACCAACAGAAGCCAAAACATCAGACAAATCCTACTTCAAACCAAACATGTATATCGGTGGTTCTCGACCATTAGAAGAAATATTAACCAACTGATAGACAGAAACATTTCCTTTTTTCATTGAAATAGATACATTATAGTTTAGCTTAATTCGAACACGATTTTTAGTGATTTTTAGTTATTTTGAATTTGATTTTTTTCTTAGTGTAGTGGCACACTTGGCGGTGCCTTGCGGCACACCGGTGTACCGTGGAGAACCACTGATCTACATCATACTACAGAACGAAGCCAATTGATCAGCAATATATCGCCACAAAATGGAAATCCAAGTGTATGGATTTTTATCAAAATAAACTGAAGAACATAAATGCAAAGCGAGCAACCATCAAAACCGAGTTGGTTTAATCTTGCGTTTCATCTTAGTTGTCTTTTGGACGTCTTTGCGCACTACAGATCGTACAGAACCTCTACAACACAAACAGAAAACACTTAAAATAACTGAAGAGTCAGAAATAGGACCAAATCAAACAGCATAGAGTAGTAACTTTGAATTATAATGCGGTGTCTGATCACCACCGCTTATAAAAGTACTCTCAACCACTTCCAAAAGTGGCTACCACTTTTCGTAGCGTTTCATTTAACGCAAGCTTCAACAACAGCATTTATATCGAGTGGCGCATGCAAATGCCATGCATGCATGTTTAACTATTGCAATGCTCATAGATCCATCAATTTATCTTACTTAACGTTTATGCTGGATAAATAGATGGCGTCAAAGTTGACAATAGAGAAGAGGGAGAAGGAAGGGAGGAGGTTAGCAAAGCACACATTCTGGAGCAAAGTGATTACAAAGCTAGTAGACCCAAAATGAATGGCCACTCCAGTCTTTGGAAATCTCATAACAGCTCAGTTACTAATACATATTGTTGCAAAGTTGTTTTTTTCAAATGGGTTATTGTCAACTGCAGTTCTACCATAAAGTAACCTCTAATTGATGTCTTCCTTCTACTTATATACATGCATCCAAACAGAGGCGGCGATCACGCCTGACAGGTGGCGGGGACACCCAATGAGGAGTAGGAAATGTGGGGGACACATGTATAAATTGACCCCTCTCTGTAAAAGGTGGGGGGGACGTGACCCCCTCGACACCCCGGGATCGCCGCCCCTGCATCCAAACACTGACTGTTGTACCTCACACAGAAGTGCAGCCCATGCCAGCAAAAAATGATAACAATCATTAGTTAAGAAGAAAAGTGAGTTAAGCAATGCATAAACAGTACTGAGATAACTTAAAGCAGCCACTTGAAAAACATGGGTAACAATATTCAACCAATGTTTAATAGGAGAATGAAAACCGTAAGTTCAGAGTTCACTATTTCATTTCCCAATACAATACGCCTCACCTTAATTCAGAGTACAGACAAATTCGCAACCAGAGACACAGAAAGACTCACGCTTTTTCCTGACGGGAGACAATCCTCGTGGAATGTGTGATGGCAATAATAGAGAAGAACTGTCGCTGCAAATTTAACATCTACAAACCAATGCAACAACTTTTAAACGACTTTGCAGAAGATTTTATAAAGATGTAATGTAAGAAGCTAAGTTGAAGAAGTCAGTGGCCTGCACACCACAGGTGGAGGAGGGTCTGCATTCGTCTCCTGAGGTCAACCAACCATCAACCCTTAGGGGGTCATAGATTCAAATCCCTACCATAGAATGATGTGTTCAAAGATATAATTCAACAACGAGCAACGCTTGTTTCATCTAGTAATCATCGTACAGCAACTGTAAACTTAGCACTAATGCAAATCCAACATAATTAATTAAATACATAAACTACATAAAAAGAACATTCTAAGCTTACTTGCAGAAATTATTCGTTCATGGCAAATCAAACAAGTTTGAGATTCTACAACAGACAAGAAAACCAATGTCAAAAATTTAAAAATACCTTCGTAACTTTATTCCATTTAGAGTTGTTAATACCAGTTTTTGGGACAAACCGATTACTGGATTTAAAAAACCAGTTTTAAACCGGTTACCGGTTTATATAGGTATTCTTAGGAAAATATTGTAAATTGTAATGTAACAACTCTGCACGTTATTACATGTATTACGTATCACAATGCAGCGTACTCGATACAGAAGAGTTAAAAGTGGTGCTTTGAAGTCAGTCTTTCGTCTGAGTGATGCTATCTTGGTCGGCTCGGGTTACCCTTCCCCTAGCTCACGTTCCCGTTTAGGCTTGTCTCGATAAAAGGGCCATTTATAAGCAGCTTTTAATTAATAACCCTGTTGAAAGATGCGGACAGGAAATATTTATCTTAGCCGGGGTAATTGAGATAAACAATGAGGTGAAAAAATAAAAAAATTCGAATAACGTTTTGCAAATGACAGAAACCGGTTACCATTTTCAAAACCGATAACAGGAATTCCGGTAATCACTTAACATCCCTAATGCTTAATAAATCTATTTCCTATTCAGAGATCTACAATACCAAAAAACTAGTTTATAGTTTACATTCCAAAAGCAAAAAAATTGCTGAATGCGTTCGGTCATAAACATCTGATTGATCTGTAAAATCTATTCAACTTTTATTTGAAACATTTAACATCTCAATCTATATGAATGACTTAATTGTAACTCTGATTAGTAACTTCTATAGTGCCACTGACTAATGCACAAAGCATAAACTGATGGCACAACAAAACCAAAGCCATAACTGAAAAAGAACATCATGCAACCGGTGGATAAGCAACTTGAAAAAGTTAAGACAAAAGTTGTGAAAGACAAAGACATAGTTATGTAGTTGCATGGAACGGACAGAGAGAGAGACACACACACAGGGTGAAAGAGAGACCCTAGGTGAAAGAGCCAGATGAACAGATATAAGAGGAAGACAACATACAGAGGGAGAGACAGAGAAACATGCTGACAGATACACCCCCTCCAGATACACCCCCTCCGCTACCATCGATGTGTATTCCCTTCTTCTGCAGTTTGATCAGCCGTGACAGGAGGTGGAAACAATCAGCAACAAGAATCTTCTTACATCCCTCCCTCAAAGATATCTAAATTCAATGAAAGACAAGAAAACACTGATTTACAACAATTTACATTAATAGAAATTAAACATAATATTAAGTGGCTGATTTTAAGGCATTCACTTAGAAGTTTTTCTCTTCTGTAAATATCTATAACGTGTAAAGAGTTCAACTTGAGAATGGATGGAGAGCACATGGCTCATACACAACCTAAAGATGAATAGGTACAAAGTGAATTCCCTTAACTACCATTTCCTTGACAACAGTTTCTGTATGCAGGTGCATATCCTTGACAACAGTTTAAAAGTGCATATCCATGACAACAGACAACCATTTCAAGGCACATGTTGTTGACACCATGACACAATTTACATAATTGATCACCTGAAGATAGTAGTCCTGAAGGATCTTGACCAAAGAGTTCCTCAGACCCGGAATCTCCAATCCCTGGCGAATCTTTTGGATGAGCATGATTGGATCAACATGTGTTCCAATGTTGTTCAATAGACCAGATATGAATGCTAAGAAAAACAAACGATGGCTCACAAAGGAAGGAGCAAAACATCTTATAAACTAACGCATAAACCAAACGCAATCATGTAGAGTTTGTAAGCAAACTCTGATGCAACACTGTTAAGAATTCACTACTTGTGAGAAGTTCTCTAAAAAATTCACACCCCACACTCAGGCACACACGAACAGATGAATGAACGAACGCACGCACACACACACACACACAGAGAAACATCCTGCTACCATTCATTCAGAAATATGCAAGTGAATAAAAAGCTCAAAACCATGAAAAATTTGGTTTAGTTTCCAGAGTAAGGGACATACAGCTCTATAAAACAGCCAAAGACAACTCAGTGAAGTCCTGTTAACTCCACTAAACTCAACGAAATAAAATCATTGCACTAATTAATTCCTTAAGCAACTGTAGTCTCAGCATTAGCTACATTCACTGATTGGCCATCACCTAATCAACCTTTGAGATCTGTTTCCCAGTCTCAGTCTTGATCCTTTGCTTCAATTGGTTCCTCCCTGTAGAATGCGCCTTTTCCATATGTTCAGCGCTCTAAAATTCTATCCAGCAGTCGCTCTTCCTCTTTCACTTTTCTCAAAACCTATTTCTTCTCACAGGGACTTGCGCAGTGGCAGCACTTCTGACTGGTTCACCCTAATAGAGGTGCTCTAGAAATGTTTATATACAATAGAATAGAATACAATATTTGCAACATACACGGTTTCTCAGTGGAATAATTGATCAGATCCTCCCAGAGCTCCTGATCATCATGATCCTTGCAGAACTCGATTGCTTTGTTGACGTCTTTCAATTCAGTCGTTATCAGTTGCAACGCTTGCTTCGTGTTTCCCATTCGATCTAAAAAAACATCAAATGCAAATCAACAATAAGTAACAAGAATCAGAATCTCTATTTGCTTTAATCATTATCATTAATTTATCACACAGATATTAAGCACCTCTTTCTAATGACAAAGCAACATCAGCTGATGGCTCTGGGCAATTGTGAGGAAGACTACTTGGTCAAGGACCCTGTAACCAAAGCAAGAGAGGAAGAGGAGAATGGAACCCATACTCAATGTGTCACAAGGTGTGCGCTCTAAGCAGTCGACCACCATATCCCTCCCTCCCCCATTCTGGTTTATCAACTTGTCTGGTGTTTAACGCAAACCACGCTCTCTACATAACACATCTCATGCAATCCATTTATCATTTTACGCAAGCGATAATCTGCAGAAATCAAACTAGACTGGAGACAACAAGAGAGGAGAAAGAAGAGATGAAGAAGATCTACCAAGTAGGAATATCCTCTCTGGATGGAAGTTCCTTTCCTCGCATTCCTTGAGCGCTTGTTGTAGCGAGCAGTAGTTGCTCGCTCTCAGAAATGGAAGCAGCTTCGGCCGATCGAACTCTGCGTACAGCCTGACCTGAAGGCCGTGGTAGTCTTTGCCGAGGTTTGGGTCCTTGTGGAAGAGTTGATCCAAGTACTAAGACAAAACAGACTAGAAAACTGATGCAGTAACTGTGGCAAATACTTTGAAGAGATGACGACAACAGCCAATCACCATTACATAATATTATAGGCTTAAATTCCGAAATTTGATGCCCACAAAAGTGTTTTGTACTTAAAGTGTATTGGTCTCAGGTGGTGAATTGGGTCCCGTTTACACACATCGTTCATGAAACCATACTAATCAGTTTAGTTATGACCAATTGGAGACTTCTATAGCACCAGCGTCTAATGCATCGACCGTAGCACAAAAAAGAGACTCACTGTGTGAAGATACTTTGGATGTTGGTCCAACTGACTCACAACTTTAATTATCTAAACGAAACAAACACTCAATTTATAATATAAACATCATCAAACAATAACATAAACACAATCAAATAAAAATAAATATCAAAAATAAAAATCCTTGGCTCAAATGTTGTTATTATCATATACTCAGTGCTAACTAGCCACAACATGACCTTAGATGACCTCTCCCTTGGCTTATGCTTCCATTAACTACTAAGTTCATCTTGTACCTTGTATCTACAATAAAATAGCTTCCTATGTCCATAAAAGGTTCTTCAGGCTCTAAAACTAGCTACCATTACTTCAGCCCTGGCTAAGCAAAACAAACATTGAGTTTCTCAGAGCACCAAACAATTCCCTATGACTTGAAAAGGACCAAAAGAAATAAACATAAATATAAACTTCTGGGCTTTAATGATAATAATAATCAAAAAATATAATTTTTGTTTATTTTCAAGCTGACAAACCACAGTATGATTACAGACATAGTATGAACAAATGATGACAAGTTATTACAACTGACAGTCATGCAAGGCGTCCGTTAAGCTATCCATCTAATTTAACCAACGCCCTACCTAGTCACCCTTACGGGGGACACGAAAGTTGAACACAGTTCCTCAGCTCTGTGCCCCCGTGTATCATCCATTACTCTACACCCCATCCCACCCCATCATAATGTTAAAATCAAATCATGCTAATCCAATGACAAAAGGTAGCATATTGGTGAAATGTCCCCAATCCAAAGATTTGCGGGGAGACATTCACTGACCGGAACTTTGTCAATGTTGTCAAGGAGCATCTTGACCGTAGCAGTTGGATCGAACTCCATCAGAGCGATGATACGATGACTGACGGAATCGAAGAGATTGTGTTGATGGATCAGATCAAAGACATTGCTGTGTCGGAGGCTGGAAGGATAAACAACGTCAGACAGATAGTTAAAACAATCTATAGGTCGACTTAACCCCAAGAAGATACAGAAACAGATGATGATGAGTTAAAAGGGGCAGGTCCATTGGCTTCAATGCCACCCTCAGATGAGATCAGTGACGTGGTTTTGCTGACGTCATCACAATGGTATTGTATATAGGCAATTTTAGAGTTCCTCTGGAACCATTCAGAAGCGCTGCCGGTGCGTAAGGCCCCGAGATAAGGAGAAGGTTTTGAGCAGTGATATATTTGTAAACTAGAAGTCGAATAGAATAATAATTATTTGATTCTCGTTCAGTAGAAGAAAAATTATTTTAAGAACTAGAATAGAATAAGAAGTGAAATGGAGACCTCCCAAAGCGAATAAGAATAAGAAGTAAAATTAATTTCAGAACGAAATTTAATAAACATTTCAGATGCGCTTTCCTTGGGCCGTTATTAGTAGTAGGCCTAGTGCTACTGCGCTACAGAAATAATTGTATCGCCATTATTATTATTGTCGCCTTGTGAATCTCGTAAACGTAATCAGAACAATATAAAACAGTCTTGGCAAGTGTGGCCCCTAAACTGAGCTCTATTCATAACATCAGCTGGAATGAATTCATTGAATTGAACATACAAATCTTTTTAATTTTTAAGAGTTGCAACCTAAAAATATAAAGCATTGTAATTTGTTTTCGACCATTATTTATGTGTAAACTATTTGTTTCTTCAAATAGGTGTCGTCATTACTTTTGATGGTAAAACTCTATGCGGGCAGTCAAGACCCTCAACTTCCTCAAACATGTCGTGCCATTCCTTCCACATGAACCAATACCACCAATGAGTGCGCACCTCCAGGTTTGAAACAATACAAATTTCTCAACTCTAGATTGCAGAAAAATGAATGTTATACTAAAGTGCCGCAGTCAGAATGCAACATGACAAATATTTGCAGGACATTAAGCAGCAAGGAGCAGTTTATATTTCTCTTGAATTTTGGAACAGTAGAAGGAGCATTTATCCCAAACTATCCCCATTGACTGAAGACCTGGTTTCAGCACAAGCATCTCAGGCCTACGTAGAGAATTTTCTCAATAGCCGGGATTTTATCAAATGGTCGTAGAAATAGGATGGAGCAATCTCTGGAGATGCGAGTATTTCTAAAAATGTACTCTAAGATCATTGATTGGTGATACAGTAGAGACTGTTCCAATTAGGTCTAACAGTGTTTGTCCCTTGTACTGTGTTAGTCTATGTACAATTGGTTTTGGACTGGAATATAAGCTTAAATGAATCATTACATTATTTAGTATTGAGACAAATGTGTGCAATATGCGCTAAACATAAAGACTGAGAAAAACGGAACATTTCTCATTTACACGGGAAATTTTAAACAAAACCGAAGTAGAAGTCAAATTATTTGAGAAGTAGAAGTAAAATGGCATAGACAGAAATGAATAAGAAGTAGAAGTAAATTTTGTTGACAACTAGATGTAGAACTAGAAGCAAAATTAATCAGAGAAGCCAAATACCACTGGTTTTACTAAATGAAAGAAGATGAGAGACTGCTAGATACAATTTTAGAGCTAAGAGATGGTGTGACGGTCATCGCTCCGTCAGCTCCGATCGTGACAGACGGAGAATGCACGTTCCAGAGAGAGGTAATTGAAGCAAAGGATTGAAACTAATTGTCCAGGTCGCAATGCAGTGGCTTCAAAAGAATTATTCGAACTTGTAACCGTCAAGTGACAAGACACAAACACACAAATACAGCACCACATCCCATCTGCAGCCAGAGATGTGAAGAGTTTATGTGAAGATGTGAAGTGTTTAAAGATTCAAAATATTTATAAAGAAAATCATTAACACTAATAAATGGCCAGAACAGAAAGTTAAATAAATGAGCTACATAAATGCCTCTAATAAATTAAGGAGTCTGAATGAAACAAAACTAACCGAACGTAAATGTAGAGAGCCTTGTCATATCTCTTGTCATAGGTGTATCTGAAACCAATCAGTAGAACATGTCTCACACAGGAAAGTACAGATAAAGGTAAGTACAGATAAAGATAAGTACAGATAAAGGTAAGTACAGAAACGGTAAGTACAGATAAAGGTCAGATACAGGTAAATACAGATACAGGTAAGTACAGATACAGGAAAGTACAGATAAGTACAGAAAATGATAAGTACAGATAAAGGTAAGTACAGATACAGGTAAGTACAGATACAGGTAAATACAGATATAAGCAAGTACAGAAAAGGTAAGTACAGATAAAGGTTAAGTACAGATACAGGTAAATACAGATACAGGTAAATACAGATACAGGTAAATACAGATATAGGCAAGTACAGAAAAGGTAAGTACAGATAAAGGTTAAGTACAGATACAGGTAAATACAGATATAGGTGTGTACAGATAAAGGTAAGTACAGATACAGGTAAGTACAGATACAGGAAAGTACAGATAAGTACAGATAAAGATAAGTGCAGATAAAGATAATTATAGATAAAGGTAAGTACAGCTAAAAGTAAGACATTTTCCTGTAGGCCAATGCATTTCAGTTCATAAGAAGACCATGTAAGATCATGCAGGCTATCGCTAGCAGTGCTGTTGTGGGCAATTGAAAGGATGTTACAGCAAATATCTAGATATTAACAAACTAACTAAAAGTAATGTGAAGTTTTTAGCAGGTTCAAATATTATGAAGTAGATTCCTATAGTGCGACCAACACAGTGCAGCCATGCCAAGACTTGAACAACTAAACCCTGGTAAACCCTTAACTAAATTGAAATTCAAGCAGGAGATGACATAAGAAGTAGAATGAAATTCCTGTACGACTCACAGTAATCCCAAAGACTCAAGCAGGACTTTGTTGTTTCGATCTCTGTCGAGCTTATCCAAGATTGCATTTAGTAGGACTTCGATGTTGTAGACGTCCGATGGCCATGAGCTTATGAAGTGAAAGAACATCTGTGACAAAGAGACTATGCATTAATTAGGACTATTATATTTCTATTTCATTACTATCATTAATAATAAAAATAATAATAATAATAACAACAATTTATCTGGCACCATAACACGGCCATATCAATACAAGTGCGCCTCACAAACAGATAACAAGCGGGAAAAATTTCGAAAACAGATGAGTCTTGAACTTTGACTTGAAAGACTCTCATCACTATTATTATAACAATAAGGCTGAGAAACTCTTTTACAGACGAATGAAATTGACCTTTTTCAACATCAAATGAATTAATTCATCGTCATTCATTCCTGTTTTACAGTCTGAGGTTTGTGAACATCTCACGCCAATGAGCGACCTCTGGACCAAGGTATCATCTGGACCAAGGTATCATCTGGACCAAGGCCTCATCTGGACCAAGGCCTCATCTGGACCAAGGCCTCATCTGGGTCAAGGCCTCTTCTGGACCAAGACCTCATCTGGACCAAAGCCTCATCTGGTCTCTGCCGTCAGATCCGGAAAGTCCATTGGATCCTTCATGAATAGGATTTTTGGCTCTGGTGAAATTATTTCACCAAATTTCTTCGTTCATTCCATGTCACTGCTGTTGTCTTCATGCTCCTTTTATGTAAGCAAATAAGTGATGGCCATTTGAATCGACAGTGACACCACATTCACATCTGTGTTCTTCACATAAAGCAGAGCCAAGTCAAATGCCGCATGTAATTCTTGTTGTTACAATAACAATCAATTTTCTTTCACAATAATTATTTGTTTTAATATAGTAATAATTTCATCATTATTAATATTATTGAGAAGACATACTTCATGATTTGATTCAAGGAAGTCATTTAGGACCATTTCGTATGTACTTCGGCTGAGCTGTGGATCTCGCGTTGGCATGTATCGTGCAATGACCTATCAACAACGGTTAATCACAATTCATCCAAACCATCATCAGAGCAGCAGCAGCAGGTAGATCAGTTCATTCAAATAATATCATATAACAGATTCTAATTCTGTAAAAGTTGATACAATGTGTCTATCTGTGCGTGCGTGTGTGAGAGCTTGTCCTGACTCTCTGTTTGCAAGTGTTTGTGGTGTGTGTGTGTGTGTGTGTGTGCGTGTGTCTCAGAAACACACACAACCAAGCATACATTTTTACATAGACATACAAACTTATATAAACACAGATATATAAATACACATACATAAATGCAAGGACAATGCATAAACACACAGATGCACATATATATGTACACACACAAACACCCATACATATACACACATGCAACTGCACATATACTGAAACTGACCGGAATCTGGTCGGCTTGTGTAAAGATGACAACATAGTTCTCCCACTGTTCCTTGTTCTTGCCGAGTATCTTCTGGCAGAGCTTGGCCGCCTCATCGTACTCTCTCTCTCGCATCAGGTAGTCAAAATATCTGGTACCGACGCTCTGAGGAAGAGAAGAGACAATAGGAATCAGGTTCACTCTCAACGCAAAATTAATTTAAGTGAAAATGGAACTCAGCAAATCAGACAGAAAACATCGCCTCAAGCACATAACTAAGATTTTCATGAGGTTATGTTTTCCACACGTTTTGCTGTTTAATTTAATTAATTTTGCATTGAGAGCAAACTTCAGTTAATCGATGATGAGATAAGATAATGCAACATGAAGTAAAATAACATAAACAAAGGACATGTACATAAATGTTAGGAGAGGTAATGTAACGAAAGGAAAGGTAAGTAAATGCTAGATGTAATGTAATGAAAGGTAAGTAAATGCCATGAGAGGTGATGAAACAAAAGGAAAGGTAAGTAAATACTATGAGAGGTAATGTAATGAAAGGAAAGGTAAGTAAATGCTATGAGAGGTAATGTAATGAAAGGAAAGGTAAGTAAATGCCATGAGAGGTATCGTAACAAAAGGAAAGGTACGTAAATGCTATGACAGGTAATGTAATTAAAGGAAAGGTAAGTAAATGTTAGGATAGGTAGTTTAACAAAAAGGAAAGGTAAGTAAATGCTATGAGAGGCCATGTAACAAAAGGAAAGGTAAGTAAATGCTATGAGAGGTAATGTAATGAAAGGAAAGGTAAGTAAATGTTAGGATAGGTAGTTTAACAAAAGGAAAGGTAAGTAAATGCTAGGTACTGTAATGAAAGGAAAGGTAAGTGAAGTTTTGGAGAGGTAATGTAATGAAAGGTAATAGTGAAGCTAGGTAAGCGAATGAAGATAATGAATGGTAACATAAGGTAACTTATCTACAGTAAGGTAAATTGGGAATATTAACATAGGTTAAGGTATTACAAGGTAAAGTAGCAATTAAATGCTTACATGAAGCGAGTGTTTCTTCAGGAACTTTCCATGTTCGGCCACAGCGTCCATCGCTTGCTAAACAATTAGCAGGTCATTAATTAATTCTTAATTAAATAATGCCATAAAATCCATTACAGACTGCGTAACATTTCAAAACCAGTTTCAAAAGACAGAATAAAACCAGTTTGCAAAGATATTACATAGACCAGTTTCCAAGGATATTATAAAACCAGTTTGAAAATAGCATGAGACCAGCATATAAGCAATTTATTGTTTTAAGTTGTTTCCAAAACCAGCTCAGTGCTCAGTCTTCCTCAGTGAAAGAGGCAATATTGGTAATTGCTCAGTGAACAGAAAATGCTGTCAATTCTCACCTGGAACATTTCATGTTCTGTTAGCCACGTAATGTGATCATCTTCATCGCGAAGCTTTGCCACAACAAAGTCTTTTGGACTGACAACAAAGAACATCGCTTCTTCAATGTTGCATTCTGAAACAACAGAACAACAAAACAGACAAATCATTTCATGCAACGACAGCTGCCAACAGCGTCTTCTTAACCCACAGAAACACACTGACCAGCAGAGATTGTGGTTGTTGAAGATTAACTCTGCAACAAAATCGTCTGTGCCAATCCAAAGCCAAAGTATAATGCAGAGGGCAGAATCTGCAGATACTAACGATTGTAACAGAAGTTAGACTTTTTTAGAGATTCTGCCCTGTAACAACATGTTACAATACATCACATGTAATAATACATAAAGTGTAACAATAATTACAACATGTAACAACATGTAAAAATACATAACATGTAGGAATATGCAAATCAGAAGCAAATCAACTGCATTCAGATATGAACGAACCCTTAAATGAAAGACAAAGAAATGAATGAATAGACAGATAGTTTGGAATAGACTGATGAGGAGAGTGAGAATAACTACCGAGCTGATAGCTGATGCATTTGTTATCCTGGAATCCTTTGATGGACAGAGCGTCATTCGACAATTCCTCATCATCCGTCAGATTAAAAAGACGCAGATGAGGTCGATTCGGAAAACTCGATCCACCCTAAACAAATAAAACAATGCATCAGTCAGTTACCAGTTGGGCAGAAGAGGTATAGAAATGGTATTACCAGTTGGGCATATCACTTGTATTACCAGTTGGGCAGAGGAGGTATGTTACCTGCTGGGAAAATGCGGATGAGTGGTCTAACCTGTTGGGCAGAGGAAGTCTGTTCATCGTAGGAGAGGACGAGAAGGTTTTCTCCAAGTGGAGCGACTCCAGAAATCAGAAAGTCAAACGTCTTCATTGCAACTGAAACCAAAGAAACCATCAGCTCAAACTCATCCATCAGCTTCTAAAGCACCATTGTTAGCATGTCACCCATTACAACCTAAGGCATCCAAATGCCAATTCATCTAATAACTTAGCCAGAGAGTAACTGTCATATTCACG
>OY365809.1:46333948-46378948 GCA_959347315.1 Bimastos eiseni | reverse complement strand
GAGGGAGGGAGAGAAGTAGGAAGGGAGGGAGGGAGAAAAGAAGGAAGAGAGGGAGGGAGAGAAGTAGGAAGGGAGGGGGGGAGAAAAGTAGGAAGGGAGGGAGGGAGAGAAGTAGGAAGGGAGGGAGGGAGAAAAGTAGGAAGGGAGGGAGAGAAGTATGGAAGGAGGGAGGGAGAAAAGTAGGCAGGGAGAGAGGTAGGCAGAGAGGGTGGGCAGCAGAATATAGCAATAGAAAGGTTAAGACATCTTACTCACTCATTCTTATCAAACTTTTTATGGCACTTTATACAATGCAACAAAATAATACAACTGCACTTCTTACAATAAGTTGATAAGTGCCCAATTGAGGCTATACTGCTCAAGATCCCTCTACTCAGTACCTACTAACCATTCATCATATTATAATTGTTATTATTTGTTATTATTATTATTACTCATGTAAGTGCATCCAAACAAGACGAGGCAGATCCAACTTGCCCAACACAATCAAAAGGTCCAAGCATGAATTTGCACTCAAAGCAAAACAAGCAAAAGATTTGATTAGATCAACCAACGCACAAACCTTGTTATCCTCACTAGCAACAAACCGTCTGCCATGTCCCGCTTTATAGAAGACAGGATCGATAGCAACGGACTTGATCGGACGATCGTGAGTTACAACGATGTTGTTCTCCGTTGTATACAGACCGTTCACAACGATCTATGAAAACAACACAGTTATGAGATTGTCTAAATTAGCAAAATACTCAAAAAACAGCATCATGGATTTCATCTACCTTTTGAAAATAACATTTGCAATTTACATCTATAATGAATATTTACTGTTTTTAATCAGCATTTACCGTTTATAATCTACATTCACTGTTTATAAGCTACATTTATTATTTATAATCTACATTTCATAATTCATAATTTATATTTACTATTTATATTTACTATATAAAATTTAAATTTACTGTTCATAATCGACATTTACTATACAACTGAAATTTGATACCACCCTTCTTCCAACATTTTTTGCTTAGAAGTGCGCACATGCCTCGACGACACAACTGCAGTTGTAATGCAGAGTAACTGTGCGTGAAGGACTTGCTCAAGGTCCCTACACACTACACAGCGACTCCTCGGATGTTGTGGGCCGACAGCTCTAACCAATCGGCCTCCAAGCCACACATTAACTGTTCATAATTTACATTAACTGTTCATAATTTACATTAACTGTTCATAATTTACATTTACTGTTCATAATTGATACTTAATGTTTATACCCGATATCTTGAGTTAACATTTACGGTTTGCACTTACAATAATTCATCTCTACCACTTGGATTGTTACCATTTGTCCCATATGATCTGGTGTCACCTACAGCACAACAACTGTCAGTTGTTTCAGCCTCAACCTAAGATTTAATTAAAAATAATAAATCAGTAAATAATTGATAGATAAACAATAAATAAATACATAGAAGATAATAAATAAACAATAAAATTTAGATAAAATTAATAAAAGAAATAGGAAATAATTAGCTAAATAGATAATGATATCTGAGAGTGTGTGTTGAATGAACCTTTCCGTCATCTGAGCAGCTGATCATATTGTCTCCATTGTCATCGATGCTGATGCAGTTGACAGCCACAGAATGCTATCCAGACAACAAACAACAACAATCACTTGGAATTTCATCTCCTCCTTCAGTCCAATCGATTAGCACTCGGAACACACCCTCCGTCCGTCCGTCCCTCCGTCCCTGCTCAGAAACATTCCTCCACCAATGACTTTCCCAATGTCATGCTACCCAAGCTTAAGATTCGATGGAAACAATTAATTATCTAGCTCATTTATTATTATTTTCAGTTTCAGATGTAATGACGTCTATGAAGACATTCTGTTACGGATAAAATGAAAGATGTTTGTGATTAACGTTCCTCCTTTCGTACATCTTCCTTTTTACGACATTTCACAGTGCGTCCCACAGTGAGCTAATGGCCTGTTGGTGGGAAGACTGGGTGGTGAGGGATAGAACTGGTCACCATCCTCACACGCTGATGCCAATAAAAAGCAAGCCACTAGAGGACATAGAGGACCTACGATCTCACGAAAGTAGGGTCATAGGCTGACCCTTTGAACAATAACTTATGGAACCATTACATATATCGGTGAACATCTTCCTTACAGAGACATGCACAATGTTCTAAGCAAATAGCTGTGGTTAGTTAGCTTGTCTGCAAGTGGTGCTATATAAATTTCTAATTACAATCACAATTACAAATGCGGACCCCCCCAGAGGGGCCTCGCTTAGATAAGATTTGATTAGATAGACTGGATCTTCTCACCCCAACCAGAGCAGAACCGAGACAAATGCTGTTCCCCATCAGGTCCAGGATACGAACCAAACCGAGATTTGTACCCAGAGCAATGAACTAATCAAGAACAATCAAAACCAATCAACAACTCAGACAATTAATCATTGCAACAATCAGTCACTGTGTCTATTAGTCAATCCTAAAAGTCAATCCATCAATAAGTTGACCAGTAAATATGTCATTAAGTCAATTTATCATCAAGTCAATATTTCATTAAGTAAATATGCCACTAAGTCAATTTTCTATCATTTGCTCTTTCAATAAGTCAGTTTGTCTCATGGTCACATTACACTGTCAGTCACTTTGGCTTAAGCAAGTCAATCTGGCCAATGGTTAATAAAACAGATACCAAGTTGTTTACACAGTCATCAGAAAGCTGTTCAAAATCTATTGTTCAAAATTCTAGGTAAGAATTAAAGGCGTAGAACTACTTTTGGATGAACGGCCAGGCAAGTCGGAAAATCATGAGCCATGATTGCGGGCAAGTCGTAACCCAAACGCTCATACTTCAGACGCGGCTCAACCTAGCAAATAAAAGCAACATTTCTTTAAATATTCATCCAGTCAATCATTCAATTAAGTAACTAATCTAACGAATATGAAAAGAAGTCATGTGGTGGATGCTGAAAAATGAATACTGAGGCAGAAATAGGCAGATTGTGAACTACAGAGAAATCTAAGAGAGAGACAAACCAAAAGACAATTAGCAGACAATTTTACATATATCAGAAATCAATTGATTGTATGCCACCTGTTGGAAACTCTTCCAGTTCAACGTTTGATCATTTATTAGTCATATCATAACGACAGAGCTCTAACATTGTGCAATTGCAATTACAACGACATCTCCAGCATCGTAAGTTGCAAGTAACGTCTGAGACGCATTACACAGTCAACTGTCAGAGTAACATTGCTCATCAACTAGAGTCTTAAACTTCGCTAAAAACATATAAATGCCGCTTCAATCAAGGCGATACAAAAATCAATGTCAGCTATATGATTAAATATTCCAGTTCCAATTCTAGTTGAGTGAAAGACGTCCGTGGTTCAACATTACATTATAGGCTGGTCTAAATGGCCTGACATTCCGCCAAACCTAAATTCCGTTGCAACAGATTTGTGTTGAACCTACTTCCTCTTCTTCATCCTCCTCCTCCAATTCTGAGTCATCCTCTGATCCCATCAATCCCTCAATTTCATCCTGAAAACAAACATTAAACTGTAAATCAACAGGAACAAAGGCAGTTGCAATATAGCACACCTACTCACAAGGCACTAACAATACATGTTGCAATATGTATGAAAATATATGTGCCCCTTTTGGAGTTCCTCAAGGTTTAGTGCTGGGCCCTTTGCTCTACATTCTCTATGCCTCTGATATCAATCCTCTGCTTACTCTATCTGGCCTCCTGCATCAATTTTATACAGATGACATTCAAGCTTATCAAGCGTGATCTGGGCATATTGCTTGATCAGAAGCTTAGTCTCTCGCAACATGTAAACCAGGTTACTCGTAACTGCTACTATCAGCTGCGTCAGCTTCATGCAGTTATTCGTTCTCTTACCTTTGCGGCTTCAGTAGTCCTCGTTCATGCTTTTGTAACCAGCAGAATTGATCACTGCAATGCTGTTCTGGCTGGTCTTTCCTGTGCCTTAGTTGTGCATTTAGATCGCGTTCTTCGCTCTGCGGCCAGGCTTATTGGACATATACCTAAATTTTCACCAGTTTCAGCTTATATGCTTGATGTCCTTCACTGGCTACCGGTTCAACAGCGCAATATTTTCCACATTGTGACACTAGTTTGGCGGTGTCTCTCTGGTTGTGCGCCATCCTACTTGACTGAACAGTGTCGTCCGGTGTCCGAACTCCTTTCGTGTAGAGCTCTACACTCTTCTGCTAAAGGCGAGCTTCTAATGTCCAGAGCCCGCTTGTCACTAATGCTTTGTCGAGCTTTCTCAGTGGTTGGTCCATCCACCTGGAATGGGCTCCCGGTTGCCATCCATCTTCCTCCTTATAATGACCTACCTACCTTTTGTCAGCTGCTAAAGTCATTTCTTTTTGGCTGTGGCTGGGCTGGGAGCACCTCTGAGTAGTTTCCCTTGAAGAGGCGCTATATAAATTATCGAAATGAATGAATGAATTTATCAATGTATTTCGAACAGTTAACATCAACACTGTAACATATGGTTTTAGCGTCGGTAATTATTTATTAATGTATTTTGAACAGTTAACATAAACACTACATAGAACGTTTTAGTTTATAAATATAGAAGTTGGATGTGATGAAAAAGTCGTGCTTAAGTAGAAGCTGGATTGATGAGGAGAACTTTGTTTAAATGGAAGCTAGATGTGATGAAAATAATCACGCCTACGTAGAAGCTGGATGTCATGAAAAGAATCAAGCCAAATTAGAAGCTGGATGTGATGAAAAGAATCACACATAAACAGAAGCTGGATGTGATGAGAAGACTCCTGGTTAAGCAGAAGCTGGAATGATGAAAAGAATAAAACATAACTAGAAGCCGAATGCGATGAAAGCAGGGCTGTTATTATCGTGATAAAGTTTTTTGATACTTTGGTATCACCAATACTTTAGTCATTTATTTTTATGGCAACACATGTGTATCACAGTACCTATTTTTAGCCTGTCAGCGATACTCTATATCAATACTTTTTCTCACTGAAATTTATGTGGTTTCTCAAGAAATATGAAAAGTTAATCACTGCGCTTTGATAAGTTTAGGCTTATATGTATGTGTGTATATATATATATATATATATATCATATATATATATTATATATATATATATATATGATATATATATCCTCCTTTAGCCATAAACACCTTGTTGCGAACAGATGGAATAATCTATAAATAGAGAAATGACCGAAGTAGACCTATGTCCTTTTGCGTTCATTGGGAGAAGTGGCTTGCCTACTAATTTATTTGGCTATTTCAAAGACATTGTGAATTTGTGATAGGCCCAAGGGCCAATGTGCACATAACTGTTAAGTCCCTATGCTCCATCAAGTCAACAGTTTTTGGTGATATTTGGAAGCCAGAAGTTTTAAGGCCTTTTAAAATAAGTTTAAAAAACAAGTTAATTCATCAACATTTAGCCATGAAGCCAAATTTACGAGTAACTACCGGTTATGTCAGCAAAATAAACGATGCTGTTGGATGTTTAAAGCTCCATATTTTCAAACAGAAGCAAAATTAGATTGGGGCGACATCTGTGTTTAAGAATTAAAGCGTGTACACGGAAATATGACAAGTAACCATTCCTCTTACCTAGATTCCTTTTCATTAGTCAAATTTAGGAAAGTTTCTATAATTATCGGTGCATGATATTTTAAAGTATTGGTATTGCAATACTTTTGCTGGAAAAGTATCACGATACTTTTAATTAGGAAGTATTGGTATTGCCATTGCAATACTTTTCCAGTATTGTTAACAGCCCGGGATGAAAGTAAATGCATATGTAGCCTGGCATCAAACACACGCAGAATAATTACCGATACTAAAACCATATTTTACCCAATTGTTATCTAATAGTGCCTGTCCAGTCTCTGTAGCCAGTGACACTTTCCAAAGCCCCTTCACTTCCGCAAATTTTCCACTGGTACAATCGGCTCAAAGATAATTAAACCCACATCAGCACTTCTAAGTAATCACCACACCAAAGTTAGACGTACATATAGTTTGCAATCAAAATTTCTTCAACTCACCCCTTCCCCTCCTCAAAAGAGCGGTCACGAGAGCTAGTTGACCCCCCCCTCGCACGTAGAATTGAGCACTATCAAAAACCTGTTCGGCCAACATTCAGAAAATCAAGCGAACAAATTCAGTGTGTGGGCAGTTAACGAAATTTGATATGTTGCTGTTTGGACGTGTGCTTACTGGAATATCGAGATCCATGATTCTGTTAGTCTCTCCGCTTCATCAGTTAAACATTGCAACTAGAAAGTGTGTTATTATTTTGATCCAGAGCACAGCACAGATATTGCCTACGTAATAGATTCATGTCATCTAGTCTGTTACTCAGCCTCACGAGAACGAGCATCTGTAATTACGATGTCTATACGATCTAACAACGTACGAAAATTTACTACGAACGTCTCTTAACCGATAATACCGAATCGTGCACTGTAGCGATGGCGCTACAGAATCGTTAATTAAATTAGACGTGGTTGTAAGAGGCCGTACGGAAGGCGCATAGTGAGGTGGCGTAATAACATAATAAAAGTTCTCTGGGCAAAGGCATCAACTGTAGGTCGTAATGAGCCTTTTATTTTCACGGCTCGCTTGGCTACTAGGCAATGCGGAGCACTCTCAATTGTTGTCCACTCCATCTAGAATGATCTCACGCAAGAGCTGCATTCATAAGCCAAACTGTTTTTGCAAGTCACTCAAGTATTTTAGTTATAAGACCAAAACCACATCCCTGAAATTAATATGGCACACAAAGCTACACCAATCAGCAAATAAGGCTGTATGTAAGCAGCGAAAAGTTGTAGGGAGGCAGTCAACTTATGCAAGGACCAAATCATGGGAAGAAATTGGCTCCATAGAGTGGGGCCAAAATAAAAATAATTATTTTAATGAATGAACTCCTTCATAAAAGACAATGTAAATTCCTATTAATTATGATCTTATATTTCAAACTTTGAATTCCGCTTGCATAGGAAATTTGTCACTAAGTCTATGGGCATATGCACCACAGGTTCACCTTCCTGGCCTAGACCACCAGATCTTTTAGATTTTGTCCAACATTATAGAAGTTAAGAACTAAATTGAACTAAAAAAAGAAATACTTAGGCAAAAGTGACAATGAAACACTAAATGTCAAGTCTATCAACCAAATAACTAACTATATCAACTCCAAAAACACCTGTAATAAGAATACATGTAATAAAGAAATATCAACTTGAGTACCATTGCATATTTATTCATTTATTTTTCACTCTCCGGACATGTTCAAAGTCTAGAACCTAGTAAAAACATTTCTCAGCCAGACTGGGCAACACAAAAGGCACAACGGCCATCAACAATATCGATCAACTTATATTCTGGCAAAACTGAGACTTTATTAAGCAAACACATTCACTGAAACATTAGCAACGGGTTGCTTTGAATAATACAGCATCATCAGAACACATTTTATATAGACCGTTTGATCACTGAGATATGTCCAAAAAAGTTTAGGAACAGTCAAAATTGGAAAGTTCTCGAGTGGTGACTTCGTATTGTAAGTAAACTTCTGAAGTGGAAAATCATGTCGTGTGGTGTTTCCGTAACTTCAGAAGTCTCGTCCATGTGACTTCAGAAAGTCACACCAACTTAGTGAAGCCATCGTCGCCTTTACGAAATCCTCTCCAAGGCTTCCAACAGTCCAACGCTATTTCCTCTAATAACCTGTCACAAAAAAACAATTTCGACCTTAATTAACACAAAGCCATTCGAACACATGAATGTCACAGTCTGTGGCCTCAAGCACAAGAGTTGTGTCTAAAAACACACAATTCGAATCAGCTCATTGACCATTTCATGCATTTTTTTCAAGCTCTCTAAACCATAAGAATTGCACTTCAGTGCTCGCTTGCCTAACTCCTAACAATTGCCATTCAGGTAGCTATCAAGAAAAGTATTAAAAAACATCTTCAGTCTGCACCTCCATTCTATTCATCAGCTCTGTTTCATTGATCATAGGTTCACAAATGAATAAGACATTCATTTTTATTCGACCGTTTCAAGTTAAGAAAGGCAGTCCACCACAATTTTGCATATACTGTCTTTTTCTCCCTTAAATACATAATATCTTACTGCTAGTTGTGTACTTGGCACATCTGGGAGACTCTCAAGACATGCAATGCAAATGTTTTGTGATATAACATTACACTTGTACACATAAGCAAGTCTTCAAAGTTAACAAGTAACTTTCCCTTGAAGAGGCGCTATACAAATTATCGAAATGAATGAATGAATGACTTGAAGCTTTACATACTTTACATACGAATGCCTTTAAAATATTGCATTTAATATTTCATTTCATCAATTTTATTATTTTACTACTATGTAATTCTAGTTTTTTGATTGTGCACAAGAAATTTGATTGTGCAGCATTTTATGAATAGTTCACACATTTGTGTGGAGGTCCAAGCTGAACACGACAACAGTTAAATTAAGACGATATCTAAAAGTCTATGTTGATAATTTCTGATAATCTAAGAAAAGTCGATTTTCTAAAGATAAATAAGCAGAAGTCTCAGCCAGGGAACCAAAGTTTCTGGAGTAAGAGAGGCCACAGTCGGGTAGGAAACTATCTAGTTTCATGAAAAAGCGTGTGTGCACACCAAGTAAGTTCTTGTCTTACGCTAGCTCGACAGCCAATGCGCGCGAGCACGTGCAAAGCTTAGAGGGAACATTGTTAACTATGAAATAACTAGATAATAAAACATTAACTGTATGATCACATGAAAGATCTACTTACAACCATGCCGATGTTGTTCTTCTCTCCATTCTTGCCTTCTTCTACAGCCTCATCGATGACGAGATTCATGAATGGATCAAAGCCACGCAGAACTCCCTTCACGATTCGACTGCCATTGAGACGTACTGGAGATAAGAATTTTACAAAAAAGGATTTAATTCACAGAATAATTGACAGCACCCACCTGTGCTCTGCAGAACTGACCCAAATCTCGACTTTTTGGGGGTCTAAAAAGGCAACTCCTGCCTTTACAGAGGAGTTTAATCAATTAGGTTTATTGATTGATTAAATTCAGTTTTCGTTAATTAATTATTCCAAGCTGGCAAAGACGCATTATACATTGCATATCTCTTTTTAAGAATTAAGTAAATACACTCACATGACAGTCTCTTGTCCATGTACCTAAAGAAGAATAAGAACATGAAGAAGAACATGAATCAATGCACAAATCATATGAAGCAAAATTAATTTATTTCTAATACTTTACCGATGGATGTTTTCCCACAGAAGCAATCGTAATCAGAACTTAATAGGCATACAAAAACTCACAATTTGTAGCTATGTACTTCTGTTTAAAGGCCAATGAAAATCCTAACATCGAGATACCACATTTGATTATTACACAAGTGTCAAGTCCAAACATCAAAAGCGTAATTAAGAATCACATGAACTAATATTAACACTGGTCGCTTTCTTTGCTGCACCTTAGTGCATCGATAAGAGAAAAATTATTATAAGACTTCCAATGTCCTAGTAGAAATATTAAAGATAAATCTTCTGCAGACGAAACTTCTGCGCAAAAACAATAGAAAATTCTGCTTGTACGACAGAACCCATACAAAATTCAGCGCATAAAGACCTCTGCGCATACACTACCATTGGTGCATGCGCGCTGTTAAAAAAATCTCAAATTTGTAATAGGCGTTGTGAGGGTCGACTATGGTCAGATTAGGCATCGTGAGGATCGGTTAGGCCCAGGTTATGAGTGTGGGTAAAATGCAAATTGCGAACCCGTAAAATGCGAACTGTTTGCGAACTTGTTTTCGATTGGCTGCCAAAGGTCACGTGACCGGTTCGCGACTATGGTCACCATTTATATTTTTATTTATGCGGCCAAATGTTTTCGGCAATTATCTGGAAACGATACTAGCTATGACCCTGAACCTTATCTGTTAACTACACTAACCCTAATCCGACCCTCACGATGCCAACCCTGACCCTAACCGACCCTCACGATGCCGTGACATGATCCGTTCGCGCCTATGGTTCGCATTTTGGTTCGCGTTTTACCAGTCGCATTTTACCAACATCCCCAGGTTACGCATCTTGAGTCGTTTAGGGTTAAGTGTCGTTTTTAAACATATAAAAAAAATTCGGCCGTAGAAGTCATTTTTCTGTGCGTTTTTAGGCCGAACTTTCGGCCGCAGAAGCGCCACGCAAATATTAATGCAGGGGAATTCTTTTCAATAGCAAAATGAATCGAGACTCGTGTCTCCACATAAATGGTCTATGCTGCATTTCTTATCCTTCAAAATTAAATTTAAAGCATTAGCAAACAAATAACTCACTTTTTCAACTCTGGTGGGTGAGCTTTACTCATTTTGTATCTTGTGAATGAGATTTAAAACCTTAAATAACAAATAATTCCCGACAATGAATGCAACCAACGAACACCCAACGCACAACGAAAATGGCGGTGTCTGAGAGCTTCCGCTAGCGTTAGGCGAATCGAAAATTCATTTAGCGCGATTATAAATATAAATATTTCTAAAGGGCTACTCTAAGCGCTACGTCATATCAGGATCGACGTCCAGTGTAGGCCCTGGGCAGGTCCTTGTCCGATGATCGAGGAGGCTGGATGGCGAGGAGATACGTTGGTTGGGAGTCTTGCAATTAAGTAAATTAGCAATCGGACTTTTAAGAATGGATCTTCATATTAACAACGGGAGATATGTGATAAAGCTGGATTACTTAGCGATACTTCGGTCGAGTAAATTTTGGGTCGATTATGTTCTTATTTTAGGCTTTTGATTCCTGGTCAATTATTGAAGTTGAGAAAGGGAATTACAGCAATTAAACTTGGGAGTTGACAACCCATTATGGATGTTGCGATAATGGATGCGTCGTTGGGTTCCAGTCCCAATATGGTTTTTCTGTCTAAATTCACTGACAAATGTCCTTACCCGGAAGGGCTAGTTCTCATCTATCTCACTACTCAATCCCCGCCAATCAGGTTTCGCTAAAAGCCACTTCACAGTAACTAGAGGCCTATCTGCAACGTAATCTGGTTTCTGTGGCAACCAAAGGCCAGCAGTTTACTGCCTTGACATACCAGTCGTATTCCCGCTTCGTTGGATATTAATCCCAGAGCGAGTCAACTTCGAAGTCCAATCATTAGCCTACAAGGCCCGCATCCCAACTGATCTAGGCGAACTAATCATGCTGTATCACTCTTACTCGAAACCACTCACCACCTATCTCAAGTTCTTCAACCCAAACATATTCATTAGACCAACACCGCACCTAATCCAGAATTGCCCACTGTTTGGTTCCTCTGCCATCATTGTCAATCACCGGATCTTTCTGTCTCGACCTTTAGTCTCATCATTCTCTGAAATTTTGCAACTGTTCAAGAATTCTGCGGGCCCATCCCATAACCTATATATTACGTCCGAAAAAAATTGGATTTTCGGATCACCTCTGCCCCCATTGCAAAGGTGAAATAGCTAAAGACATCTATAAGACATTTGTTTTACTACATGCTATTTATTTTATGCAATTTATTTTTGTTAAGCATCATATTTAACAGCTTAAATTAATTATTATGAAGAAATAAAACAATAACTACACTTGCATTTTAAAGTTTTTACTCTATATCAAATTGATTAAGCAGGAATAGTCTGTGATTGGATTTACAGTTCTGATTTTAATATTCCGTATTGTGTCATAGTCAGAAAATTATATTTGCGTAGGTACATATTCCCACCGTACGCAAAATCGCCGAAATTCTACACCCCCTTCCCCTCGCATGTAATATGTGGACGCCTCCTTAGTACACAATGACGCTTATAAAGTGTTTAATTTGTCCAGGTGTGCGGACGCCCGCTACGGGTAGGGCTAAAAGTGGAAAGCGGAGGTGGGAGACTTAAGCAGGTCACTTTATGCACACGTCCTTTATTGATGACCCAAATAGAAAAACATGTAAAGAATACCATGTACAATTATCGCAGAAGACAGCAGTGTCTGAACACTGTAAATGGTCATTCTAGGAATGCCTCAAATCTTTAGGGAATTTTTAGTGTTTGTTCTCTGATAACCAGGCTTCGACTTGCACAGCACTACTACTACTATTATTGTGATCAAGATATACAGTAACAGGAACAATCTTCATAAAGTGTCTAATTAGAGACTCCTTATTAAATTCTCTAATAGTATACAGCATTGTGCAGATACCACAACCAACTCATTAAAGAAAAACGCAAAATTAAACGTCTTTTAATTTCTTAAACTTCAGAAATTATTTCAGCATTCTGTTGTCATTGTTCGCACTCAACACACAGATCAGACAGATCTATACTGTTGGGCGGTTTACTGCTTAGCCTGGATGCGACGGTCTCTTTCTTCAGCAATGGTCAGACGGATACCCTTGCCTCTTGGAAGAGAGATCCACGGCTTGTTGCCCTTGCCAATGACGAACACATTGTTCAACCTAAAACAGAAAGATAAAATTTTAAATCACAGTTGCAGATCTAAAGAAAACTTGAGTAAAGTTCCATGGATGTAGTTAGCAATACGAATTGGTTCAACAGTTACAGAAGATGAATCAACATAGAGATGAAATGTTTATCTTCCCATTTTGAAGCACCAGAATCACAAATACATTCTGCTATCCAGGAGACGGAATGTGGCTTCATTCTAATATTCGTTAGTCCACCAAATAACAGAATAAACAAACATGGCACAAAACATAACTAAATATTCAGAATAAGACATCTTCACTGATGATATTGAGTTAAACAGTACCATTAAAAAGAGACTCAGTGAATATACGACCATGCAAGTTAAAAAGCTTGATAAAAATACGTTTTTGTAGTTAGCATTACGAATTGATTCAAAATCAGAATGAACCAATATAGCGATGAAACATTTATCTCCACAGTTTGAAACGCCAGAATTGCAATTAAATTTTGCTATCCCGGAGCTGGACTGTGGCTGCTATTTGGCAGCCATCAGGCACCACTCAATTTCAGATAATAAACAATTACAGAGGTAACACAAATTCTTATCGTTACAACATTGGTAAAAACATGACCACAACAAAAGAATTTCCCTGAAAATACGAACTCACCAGAAAGAGTTGATACTGATACAAAGAAAACCATTAAAAATAGATCAAGTATATAAAAAAAACAATGCAAAAATGTTGACAATTGGTTTGTTTGTAGTTAGCATTGCAAATTTTTTCAATATTTTAATATGAATCAAAGTAGCAATGAAACGTTTATCTTCACAGGTTGAAACGCCAGAAATGCAAAAAAATTCTGCTATTCTGGAGCTGGACTGTGGCTGCTTTTTAACATACATCTGTTGGACATCAACCCAACTTATTTGAGCTCATAACAATTATCTAAATAACACAAATTCTAAAAGCTAAAACATGACATAAGAATTTGCTTTAGAAAACGGCCTAACAAAATGTAGATAGCCTATTGATGTAAAGAGCAAATTATAATTTATCGTTAAAAGGAGACCCAGTAAACTTAATCCACATACTATGTGAAAATGTTGATAATTAATTGACATGCCTGTAGTTAGCATTACGAATTGTTTCAATACTTTAAAATGAACCAATATAGCGATGAAACGTTGTTCTCCACAGTTTGAAACGCCAGAATTGCAATTAAAGTCTACCATCCTGGAGCTGGACTGTGGCTGCTTTTAACAGTCATAGGTAGGACATTCACTTTCGAAACGTATTTGATCTAATTAACAATGACCTAAATAACATAAACTCAAGAGTCAAAACCTGAACACAAGAAATAATCTTCTTAAGAATACAACATTACCTAAAAGAGTAGATATTGTTCCAAAGAGTACCATTAAAAACGGACCCAGTATACCCAAACACAAAACGGGAAAAGGTTGGTATACAACCGGGTTATTTGTAGTTAACATTACGAATTGCTTCAATAATTTAAAATGAACCAATATAGCGATGAAACATTTATCTCCACAGTTTGAAACGCCAGAATTGCAATTAAATTCTGCTATCCTGGAGCTGGACTGTGGCTGCTTTTTACAAATCATCAATCGACAATCAACTCAATGCATATGAGCTAATCAATAATTATCTAAATAACACAAACTTAAAACAGGACAACAATAAATAATTAGCTCTAGAAAACGATTTGAACAAAAAGAGCAGATATTGATCCAAAGGGTACCATTAAAGAGACTCAGAATACCAAAATATAATGTAAGAAGGTTGGTATATAAGGGGGTTATTTGTAGTTAGCATTACGAATTGATTCAATAATTTAAAATGAACCAATATAGCGATGAAACATTTATCTCCACAGTTTGAAACGCCAGAATTGCAATTAAATTCTGCTATCCTGGAGCTGGACTGTGGCTGCTTTTTACAAGTCATCAGTCAACCAACCTGCTTTAGAAAACAACTGTGCAGAAAAGATCTAAAGAGCACCATAAAAGAGACTAAGTAGACAATGTGACAATGGTTGATAAGCAATTGCTTTGTTTGTAGTTAGTATTACGAATTGTTTCAAATATTATAAATGAACCAATATAGCAATGAAACGTTTATCTCCACAGTTTGAAACGCCAGAATTGCAATTGAGATCTGTTAACCTGGAGCTGGACTGTGGCTCCACCTAATATTCACTGCCGTTAACAAATATTGATACTTGAAATAACCATACAAGAACTTTAATTTAAACACATATCACACATGTCCATGCAAAACTACAATCAAATATAATGCATGCCATTACAGAATAGTCATAAAAACTCCAGTCACTGGTTGCAAGGCACCAATGAAGGCACCAGCAATAGCAACACTTCAAAACTGTGCAGTCCAAGAAAGTTTCATCACATAAAAATAACTGCTACCCATATTGTTTAAACTGTCTGATAATCAATGCTAAATTAATAATATCACACTTTTAAGGGAGAGAGAGAGAAAGCAACACACAATGTTAGATTAATCTGTAGTTGGCATCACCAATTAATTCAATAATTTGAAAATGAACCAATATAGCGATGAAACGTTGTTCTCCACAGTTTGAAACGCCAGAATTGCAATTAAAGTCTACCATCCTGGAGCTGGACTGTGGCTGCTTTTAACAGTCATAGGTAGGACATTCACTTTCGAAACTTATTTGATCTAATTAACAATGACCTAAATAACATAAATTCAGAGTCAAAACCTGAACACAAGAAATAATCTTCTTAAGAATACAACATTACCTAAAAGAGTAGATATTGTTCCAAAGAGTACCATTAAAAAACGGACCCAGTATACCCAAACACAAAACGGGAAAAGGTTGGTATACAACCGAGTTATTTGTAGTTAACATTACGAATTGCTTCAATAATTTAAAATGAACCAATATAGCGATGAAACATTTATCTCCACAGTTTGAAACGCCAGAATTGCAATTAAATTCTGCTATCCTGGAGCTGGACTGTGGCACCAGTTTGACATCCCAAGTTCCATTACACTCTAGGATTAATATAAGTGTCAACTTTAAAACAAAGAACAATTCAAAACCATATATGATCCTAGCAAGTTGAAGTAGCCAAAGATGCCATTTGGCCAAGATACTATCTGTGGTTAAACCTATTACCATTAAAAAAAAACACATTTTATTAAGACAATAATTGAACCTAGACCTTGAATCAATTTGACAAGATTGTCACAAGTTTCATACAACACAAATCGTGAATCAGGTTTGCATCTAAACGAAGTGGTAGATGCCAGATAATTATGCTTTGATAAGTTGTAGTTAGCATAATGAATTGATTCAACAGTTTCAGAAGATGAACCAACCTCATAGCCATGACACATTACTCTCCACAGATTGAAACGCCAGAATTGCAACCAATTTATCTGCAATCCTGGAGCTGGAATGTGGCTTCTTATTAGTATGCATCCATCTTACAATCAATAGCATAAGTTAAGTTATCCAATAAAAACAATTCTGTCCAAACATGATTGTCACTCACAGAACAAATTCTTATAGAATTGGCCACAAAGATAACCTAGCATAGGCACAGTACATGTTAAATCAATGATCACAAAGGTACTCAGAAGTGTTGAGCATTAATGTATGATCGAACCTGGTGGCAAAGGTGTGGCCAAGGGAATCCTTGATGTGGACAATGTCGAAGGAACCCGGGTGACGTTCCCTGTGTGTCACGAGACCAACGCGTCCCAAGTTGTGACCTCCAGTTATCATGCAGATATTGCCTATAGTCACACACAAGAAAATAGAATATATAAATTATAATACAACCAAACTGTGCCTGAAACTTGTATTAATAACAATCATCATGCATCAACATAAAACCGAACTGGAATAATTGGCTGACTGAAACAAATAAACGTCGTAAAAATTGTCAACAAAAATTATAAATATTTTACAATATAAAAGCAAGTAAATGAGCCCATCATCCTTTGTAGAAAGAGAAACCAAAATTGAAATAAAAACAAAATGAAAAAAATTTGTCATAAAATTTCTAACTGAATTGATAAATAATTTACACTTTAAAAGCAATAAACTAAGATGCTCATCTGTGTTTGACCGAATGGAAAAAGATGTCTCCTCACCAGAGTCAAACTTGATGAATTCATCGATCTTTCCAGTGTCAATGCTGATCTTGACTGTGTCATTGACCTTGATGAGTGGGTCAGGGTAGCGGATGGTGCGGCCGTCGCCAGTAACGATGCTTGGCACTCCCTTCAGTCCAACGAGAACCTTCTTCACCTTACACAGCTTGTACTTGGCCTCTTCTGCCGTGATCCGGTGAATTGCAAAGCGACCCTTCACGTCATAGATGATACGGAAATTCTCATTCGTCTTCTCGATGCTCACAACGTCTGTAGATGAAAGCAGTGATCATTCACATTCGCCTGAATTCAAGCAACCGGACGAACGGCTCTCACTGGGCAACTTCATTCAGATCAACCTCCTATTATTATGTATTGCCACATGAAGCATCGACTAGTACACCGAGACAAAACAGACAGGTGTCTAAATGAAGTATTGAGAATCCTTGGAGTTTCAAGTTCTTTCATTAATGAAGAGTATATTTACTGAATTCGCAAAAGAAATGAAGAAGGAAAAGCTGTGCTTCTCAGCAGTGTATCAGTCCACTTGTAATGACTTTCCTTTATAAAAAATTCTTCTTCTGATTATAGATTTGGGTTTTCAAATGCTGTAAAAAGGGCTTATTAAATACAACAACTTATTCAGTTTTAACAGGATGCACCTTAAAGTGTTGGTAAATAGTGAGCAGTGGTTTACCCATGAATCCAGCTGGATAGGTCTTGTCGCTCCTTACTTTACCATCGACTTTGATAAGTCGCTGGTTAAGGATCCTCTTGGCCTCATCGTACGTCAGGGCATACTTCAACCGATTCCTCAGGAATATCGACAGTGGCAGGCATTCCCGCAACTTGTGTGGGCCACAGCTTGGGCGGGGAGCCTAAAAAAGAACCCAACACTCATATTCCAGTCACCACACAGTCATCATTTGTTGTTTATCGATTTTTATGTCATTGTATTAAAAAAGTCTATAACATTCCATTATACATTACAAGTGAGACACAAGGCACGTCCTTAATAAGTATAAAATTACAGAATATTCACATTAACAAGAATGAGCAGTAAATGTTACAATTAATTTAATAAATTAACAATAGTTAAAAAATTAGTAGAAGTGATCTAATGGAGAAGTAACAAAATGTAATATCATCTAAAGTTATGAAGTCACTAAAACTCTTTTGAATGTTGCCTGCAATCAACTAATCCCTCAGAATGCACATTCATTAAATTTGTTCCTTTTACATGTGACAGTTTAAGAAAAAAAATATTAAACTTACGAAGACACCACCAAGCTTATCCAACATCCAGTGCTTCGGCGCATTGACGCGCTTCAAATGCTTCTTCGGACCTCGAACCTAAACAGATCGTCCATGCGTATATACTACCAAACACATGTGTTGCGAACAAATCTGCAATTGCCCAATAAAATGACCACTACCGTTAAATCAAATAAACAAAATTGAAACCAATTTGCCTTAAACTAGTTCGCCGAGCTTGCATCGTGAACCCCTAAGCAAACTCCTCGGCACGGTATCGTCACTTTCAAGACTGTTTCAAGCAGATATCGTGACGGGCGCGTTTTATTTAGCTATGTATAAAGCAGCTGCATGATCCTGCTTGCAGTGCAGCTTTATACAAAGACGACGAGATAACAGATTCAAGCACAACGCCCAAATGCAAAAATATCATTATTAACTTTTACATCTCAAATGATAGAATGATGTTGACAACAGTTTCACGCAGACATCCATGATTCGCTTGTGCTAGAAGCACGCGAGCGTTTTCAGTTACGTGCGCGTGGTCTTTATCTTTACATCAGAAATCATGCAAAACAATGCATTAAAGAAAAACTTAATGAACTATACTAAAACACAACACAAAGCTTTCAAATAGTACGGCAAATTTTTAGTTATTCCTGTAAGTAATATTTATAAAATGAGAAAAGTCCTTTTACCATGATTAACTGTGATCTTAAAACATGGAGAAAAGGAAGATCCCAGCATTCATTTGCTCTATTTCCGATTGCAATCCAAAGACATACAATATTTATACTTTCGGCACACTGTCATCAAAGTGTATAGCGCCTTTTAATTTAACAACTGCAAGTAACTTTCCATTATAAAAAGCAGCGCCAGAGGTTCTTCAAGAAAGTTCATATGTTTTTCAGGGTTCTTAAGTTTTCAACGTACTCACTGTCGCATACTGGAAACAACATTACGACCGGAAAGTAGGCCTACAAGATGAAATTCACAAACATCCTATCTCACTAACGACAAAGCCAGTGGGCAAGAATTCGATGTGAACGTCGCAAAAGTTGCAAAACACAATTCCAATAAATTCAGAACTTTTGAACATAAAAAGAAAAAACCAGAAAATCCAAAAATTTTGAATCTTGGAGATTGTTAGGTTTTAAAATACATAGAAGCCTAAGTTTATAGATAGAGATCCAGATAAACATTTGGGGAAAATATAGATCTGACCATAAATATAATAACCCTGGATGGTGCATGTAGCCTACATGACAAATCCCAGCTTCTGGCTTACGGCAACACTTACTATGGTCAATGACGCCATGAGTTGCAGACGGTTTCGCTAGACACGGTGATTGCTTGCTATTGTTAGAGTTTTGTTTCTAAACCGAGACTATTAATCAAAGTAAAAATGTATCAAAAATTAATTAGTTGTATACTAGACCTATACGATAGGTAAATCCTATAAGACATAAATTAACGTTCCGTTTGAGTGGTGTACTTGTATCACGAACCTCGGATTGTAGGTTAACAGTGTTTAAACGTGGCCCACCAAATAATACCCAAACCTTGACATTCGTGAAAGCAAATTTTGAAATTCCTGGCTCCGTTGCAAATGCATTTTTCTGCCCATAGTAGCATGTATATACAGATGGTCAGCACGCCATAAATCGATTACAATCGCGTCGGGTCTAAACATCCGGTGTCTCTGATAATTGATAGCTGACAAATTTAAGAAAAATCGCACTGATACGGAAAATAATCAAGAACGCTGATTCAAGACGGAGACCAATTTCAAGACCGTTCCTTCAAGACCAAGACCAACGTATTCGAGACCAAGACCGATGGTCCGAGACCAAGACCGATGTTTTGAGACCAAGACCAAGACCGCAGTTTTCCGGTCTCGAGACCGTCTCGAGACCACATCCCTGCCACGTAGACAACTCGCTATCATAGTACACTGACCATGCACTGTGGATGCGAAGATGACACGTCGAGCGAGAGGATTGGCCACCTGCCCTCATAGGCTGAGGGTAAGAAAATTAAGTCGCTGACACTTCATACCGAGGATTCCTTTTGGCTTGCTCAAGGGCGTGTTCTCCTTTTCTTCTTCTAATATTCTGGGTCTCACACAACCAGTTCATTGATCGAAATCGAGTGATTTCAATGGTCCCTTGGCACGATGGATCAATGCCAACAGGGTAATGCACACGTGTACGAGTTAGGATCTTAAAATGAATACGTTGTTCGTTGGGGATCCAGCGCGCGCGCCAACACGCACACGCACACACGCACAAACGCACATATACACACCTACGCACCTACGCACCTACGCACCTACGCACCTACGCACCTACGCACCTACGCACCTACGCACCTACGCACCTACGCACCTACGCACCTACGCACCTACGCACCTACGCACCTACGCACCTACGCACCTACGCACCTACGCACCTACGCACCTACGCACCTACGCACCTACGCACCTACGCACCTACGCACCTACGCACCTACGCACCTACGCACCTACGCACCTACGCACCTACGCACCTACGCACCTACGCACCTACGCACCTACGCACCTACGCACCTACGCACCTACGCACCTACGCACCTACGCACCTACGCACCTACGCACCTACGCACCTACGCACCTACGCACCTACACACACACACACACACACACACACACACACACACACACACACACACACACACACACACACACACACACATACATACATACATACATACATACACACACACACACACACACACACACACACACACACACACACACACATACATACATACATACATACATACATACATACATACACACATACAGACATACATACAGACACACACACACACATACATACATACATACATACATACAAGTGTAGATCGATAACTGGTGAGAGCGTTCGCAGACACGGTGATGAAGATGTCGACGACTAGTCCCCTCGCTGATGGAAGACGACGAGCGTCAAGACATGCCGACGTAGAAAAGCTATTCGTCGTAGATTGAAGAGCCATGCATGCACTAACCACCCTTGACTATCGGTCAAGGTCACTGCAATGTCCTCGTCGCTTGTCCTTCATCGAGACACTTGGCTACAGCAGGCGTAACCATTTCGCATGACTGAGACTCGACCGTATTCATCAGAAGAATGCGTGTGACGCAATCGCATAGCAAGCTATAAGTTACATGATCAATATCTATATATATATATCATATAAAAGTAGGCGTACGTAAGCATTGTACAAGAAAACTCGAGCACGTTCGAAAGTACGCTCTACTGACTTAAGACGTGCTACAACGTCCTATAGATGTAGGCCCATGATCACATTAACTTTCAAATTTCGCCACAAGGTCCTTGGGGTATATAACGCTCTGCATAATAGCATCACATGCCATACGCAGTGCTCGTGAATTAGCGTTGCCCTGCAACTAGTTTCCGCTGGGATTTAGAATTCTGAATTAACGATTTTGATTATTATGAGATACGTTGTTCATAGCGTATACGTATCTTCCTACCAAAATCAGGCCGTGTCATCCATCGCATGATGTGGTATTCTTTAAAAAATAGAACGGTTGTCATGACGACCATTTTAGAGGAAAACGACGAACAAAGATTGGCCAATCACTTCGTCGTCGTCGTCGTCCTCCTCCTCCTTCTCTGTCTATCATACGCTTTTCCCGCCGTTTCACTGTCTTCTGCAGCGATCAGCTATAGCCAGTGGCTACTGACGAGAGAAAACTGGACACAACATAGCGCAGCTGCTCTGCCCCTCCTCTGTATGTCTGTGTCTGTCTCTAGAGCAGCAATTTAAACATTCGAAATATTTTCTCATTCCGAATTCGTCACCATGAGGCTGCTCTAGTCTGGCTCAACCACTGCGCCATCATCGACTTCTTTATCTTCTGCGTATTCATGCTCGACATCGTTACTGATTTAAAGAACCAGACCGTTGAGGACTTGAGTTGTTGACTCTTACACAGACTCCTTAATATACTTGACATTCCTCCTGTCAATCCTCGACCAAAACGACACCCTTCTTAACAAGCTACTCTGCCTCCCTGCTTCCCTTCTGGAAATCCCACTCTGACCTCCTCCTACATCCTTTGGACAACCCATTCGATTTGACGCAGCGCTAGTGAATAAGCTGATGCCATACGTTTAGCTTTCAAGTTGCGCTTTAGAAATTCGGAGCTTATGATTTCGATTTATATAGCGCCGGATGTTAAGCTGGACTCAATGACGTCTATTATGTGCGTCGCTGATATATATCGGATATTTACATTACATTTCATATTACGTACTGGGCTCATTGTGCTTTAATTCTCAGCCGATGTATCGTTTTATTAAAGCAAAGAAGATTCAGCCTAGTTCATAAAAGTAAGAGAATAAGCTATGGTCGATCATTATTTTATTAGCCTACATTTTCTTTGCAGAAACTGAGAAGAAATTAGTCGATAATAATTAGTCGACTGTTTGTTGCTAACACTAATCAAGGTTTGAAAGTGAATCCTCTGCCAAACAACACTAATGTTAAGAATGAATCCCTGTCAGAGCAGAGAGCTGTCCCTCTTTAGCATTTCTACTCCACTTGAATTATTTCCCAGCGAACTGGGCTGTAAAATAGGTGGCACCGAGTACATGTATAATGTCAACGGGAAGCTCTGGTGACAAGGGAAAGGACTGTCACCCACAACCATATGATGAGCCTCACTCAGAGGCTGCAACGATTCCTTATATCAGCAGCAGCAGCAGCAACAACAGCATCAAAAGGTCCACCGAGAGATGGGTGCAGAGGAAGGGCAAATGTTCGAGGGTCAGCAATTAACTGTCGAGGGTATTATATTCAAGCGATTCTGCAGCAGCTAAATCCAGAATAGTTTATGTTTGCTCAAGACAGTGCAGCTGTGTGAATGCATTGCTTTGGGACCCGAAATTATCTACTTTCGTTGCTCAGAATGCAATCGACGGTCAGCCAGTTGCTCACAATTGTCTAGAGTTTGGACAGGCCATCAAACAATACTTTAAAAATTATTTCATGTCAACAATTCTTCTTTGTTTCTTCACTTCAAACACTACATGAGACCAGACGGAAGTCAACTACAGATTAGTATGATTCTTCAATCCAAAGCAGTTCTAGAAAAGTATACACTGTTAGGAACCGATGCTCGAGTACTTACGACGTGCACCGTTGCTGTGACAGGGCATGGACTAAGCTGCCTGTATTCATAGTTTGTGTACTGGTAGCTCATAGTCGAACGGAACGATGTTATATATTAGCGAATAGCGTAAGCGTTTACAGGACTTTAGCCTCATATAAGGTGTGGTTACCGGTCAATGTACAGAGGTCAGCGCTAGAATCGTATGTACTAGATTGACTGTAATTATTAGAAGACGAAGTAGAATAATCTATCAGAGCTAGGACCGGATTTCTCGTGGCAAGTCGTGTTCAGCTCGTTGCTAGTCTCCAGCTGTATTGGCGAATGCCTTGTTTGACTGACATCAGCTAGAGCTCGTTGTTCCGTGTCCTCTGAGGCCAACCGCGCTGCTATTATCGCTTGGTCTAGTCGTTCCTCCGTTCTCCGCTCATGTTGTTCAGGTTCTATATTACTTTGTCATTAAATATCGTCTCTTCTTGAAGATTACCTTAGACTCTACATGTCGTCGGTCAGAGTAGCATCTTAACATTACGATATCCGTTCAGACGACAAAAAGACTGCGCTCGTCGTAGAAGAACTAAGTGACGACCAGAAGAGACGCACGTGTACGTTACCACGACAGAAGGCAATTGAAGGTTTTGCATAAGAATCCGCATCTCCATGATTTTTTTTCAGGCACACCCTTTACATTATATGACAATCGCGTATACCCACGTGTTTTTTAAAACTCGAGAAAAAAAGTTGCAGGCATGGCTTCACAGAGAATTGTTTGATAGCAGAGGTTTTGTCATTATTTCAATCCAACATCTTTGGCAAACGAAACGGTCAGCTCAGCAGTGCATAATATATCGACATGGTAAGAAGATATCTTCGAGAGGTGCCATGTGAATGGTCAACTACAAATACAATCTGGTATTTAATCTGGTACGTATACATACAAGAGGGTATTTAACTAGCAGGCCTACGTTATTATTCTGTTTGTTTTTGGAAAAGTCTTTCAAACAATTGTCTGCAACTCACATACTATAACACACGCGCGCGCACACACACACACACACACACACCAACTTCACAACCAAATATAATAATAATAATAATCATAATAATAATAATGTCATATTACAAATAGTGATATAGATAATACTATTACTGGCATAATAATAATAGTAATAACTAATAATATTAATAATAATAACTATTAATAATAATAATAATTCATTAATTAACATTGAAGACCATAATAATAATAATAATAATAATAACTAATAACAACTAATAAGAACTAATAAGAACTAATAAGAACTAACAATAACTAACAATAACTAAAAAATAACTAATAATAACAATAACTAACAATAACTAACAATAACTAACAATAACTAACAATAACTAACAATAACTAAAAATAACTAATAATAATAATAATAACTAATAATAACTAATAATAACTAATATTATTATTATTATTAATAATAATCATAGTATAAGTCAATAAGCCTCTTATGATACTAACATTAATAATATAGTTAATACTATAAACATTAATAATTTATTTTGTGATTGCCGATGGAGTAATAAAAATTAAAGTCCCTTACTTCCCTACTTAAATAGTAATAATAATAATGTTCATGCCGCGAGTAGCAATGAGCATTCGTGATAAGCTGGTGCTCTGCGCTTGGCTTTCAGCCTCATCATAAATTCATAATTATAAACACACCTAATCACAGCAACTCGACAACGACTACTTTTTTCTTTAGCTGGCTCACAATCCCATTAGTCAAAGGGCCGTAGCCTTATCATCCATGGTTTGACCGACCGACATACCCGAGTCTTCACAAGGCATCGGCGGACAGAGGAGCTTGGCTTGGCGAACTTTGTATCGTAGAGCATCGGTGAAAAAGCTGGCTTCCCTGATCTGACTTTTCAGGGCGAACATTTTAATTGCATTACATCTTAAAGCGTCAAAATTATCTCGGGGCCACTGCGTTTCTTTTTGATTACCCAAAGCCACTAAACTCAAGGACCATTGCAGCAGTCTATGTTCTCCCAACCCAGCTCTTCCCAAACACACTGGACAACAGACTTTTCTCCTTGACAGTCCATGGCTTCAGTCTCCTTTTCACCAGTTGCAAATCCCTTAACGTCCAGGGTCTGTACCGCCTTTACTATTCGCCAATTGGGAATGCCAGACAACTCTCCGATACAGTCCCTGAAACTGCCTGAAAGTCTAGGGCAGAGATCGACGTCCACAAGCGGCTAAACATAGCAGTTTGCATATTCATAAGCAGTAGTTTGCATATTCATAAGCAGCAGGTTATGATGACGACGAGAACGAAAGACGACGGACGTTGCAACGGCTGCAGCTACGATCACAGGTGGCAGCACTCACGCTCCAGATGTCCACCTCCTCCTCCTCCTCCTCGACTTGAGCAGCGATAATAATAACGTTCATACTGTGTGTGTATCTGTCGGTATATCTGTTTGTGCGTGTGTACGTGTGTGTGCGCGTGCGTGCGGGTGTGTGTGAGGGGTCAATGGGGGTCAATGAAGACGACAACGACGAATGGTGACAATCGACGTCCTCTGAGTATTTCCGATAACAACGCAGTGAAGACAAAGTGCATCTGACTGAAGAGAGACGACCGATGGCGCTCCTCCTCTAACTCCTCTTCCTCCTCTACTTATGTCTCACCCGTGGCATTGCCAATCGCAGGCGTTGGACCTTTCGTTGCTGTCAGATCACGAAGACGGCGAACCTCGCTCGTAAAACGCTTCTTGCTCTGGAAAATGAGACGCACATCCAGAAAATCAGAATTAGAAGAAAAAGCCCAAGAGCCTTAGGATGGCATGAGGTCGTCATGGCAATAATGAGAAGAGCATGGATTTGATAACAGCCCGTGGAGCATTGAGACAATTTAATTGTACTGATCGCTGCCAAAAGGCTGGCACCAGAAAGTGATAATGACGACATGCATACAAAAGAAACGGACGAATGAAAATATCCTCCTACTTGAGTTTCTCCTAAATTATTCTTTAAAATCTCGATGGAATCTTTACAGGGTTCTCATTTTTCGTAGCCTTCACAATCTGTCAAAATTCAAGTCATGTGAAATCTCAATGACAGAATGCCATTGCACACGCAACCAAACTTCGCTTGGTACAAAAACCATTACCTCTTATTCTCCACTATATATCTCACGCAGGCTCTCTGTCTGTCTGGCTCTGTCTGTTTGTGTATGTCTGTCTCTGTCTGTCTGTCTCTGTATCTCTGTGTTTCTGTCTGTCTGTCTCTTTCTTTCTCTCTCTCTCTGTCTGCATGTGTTAAATACGAACTATTCTACCCGGATTTTTTGCACAAGAAGCGGCTGCTCTTGTTTCCTTTATTTCACGGTCTTCAAACCATGGCATAACCAGAAAATAATTTCAGGGTTTTCATTGGAGTGAGATCGTATTTATAGCAAATATTTTTGCAATTATTCTAGCCCATAATTCATAGCCCGCTGGAGAAACTTAACCGAATCCAGAAGTTTGGCGACTCTTCTCATGCAAGTGCACTGACAAACTGTTAAAAGTTTTATTCAGGTGCTGTGATGACAAGAGTAAAGAGAACCTTCTTCTTCGATCCGTTTAGGAATTCTTTGTACATGTCCGAACGAATATATCGACTGTAACTGTCGTTTTTCATCAGTTTGAAAATGTGATCCTAAGAACAAAGAATTCATAGAACACAGTTAATTATAAGAGAGAACAAACGAAGGAACGAAGTAAAACAGGTATTGAACAGACATCAACAGCAATTTAACCTTTGAACGACGAGAGTCTAATGAATGAGACCAGGAAGCCAATGCAGGTCGACACATTAAAGGTTAACATCATCATCGACAATAGCAACATCAAAATTTAATAATAATAATATAATAGCAGTAATAATAGATGGTAAGAGAGTCCAAGACAAAACAAATATCAAACCGTATTATATGATACACCGAAATTGTAATAAATAAAATTTATAAAATTTAAACCTTAAATAATAACAATTTATTATACTGCATTTATCAAGCGCTACCATAAAATGACGAAGCATCAATCGATGGCGCCGGGCAATTGGGAAGGAAGGATGTCCCAACACAGCAACCATCTCAAAGGAGGAGGAAGAAGACGAGGAAGACGACGAGGAAGACGACGAGGAAGAGGAGGAGGAGGAGGAAGAAGAAGAGGACGACGACGAAGAGGAGGAGAAGGAGGTGGAATAGGAAGGGGAGGAAGAGGAGGAACGGGAGGAGGAGGAAGGGGAGGAAGAGGAGGAAGGGGAGGAGGAGGAAGGGGAGGAAGGGGAGGAAGAGGAGGAAGGGGAGGAAGAGGAGGAAGGGGAGGAAGGGAAGGAGGAGGAAGGAGGTAGAAGAAGGGGAGGAAGCGAAGGAAGGGGAGGAAGAGGAGGAAGGGGAGGAGGAGGAAGGGGAGGAAGAGGAGGAAGGGGAGGAAGAGGAGGAAGGGGAGGAAGAGGAGGAAGGGGAGGAAGGGAAGGAAGGGAAGGAGGTAGAAGAAGGGGAGGAAGCGAAGGAAGGGGAGGAAGAGGAGGAAGGGGAGGAGGAGGAAGGGGAGGAAGAGGAGGAAGGGGAGGAAGAGGAGGAAGGGGAGGAGGAGGAAGGGGAGGAAGAGGAGGAAGAGGAGGAAGGGGAGGAAGGGGAGGAAGGGAAGGAGGAGGAAGGAGGTAGAAGAAGGGGAGGAAGCAAAGGAAGGGGAGGAAGAGGAGGAAGGGGAGGAGGAGGAAGGGGAGGAAGAGGAGGAAGGGGAGGAAGAGGAGGAAGGGGAGGAAGAGGAGGAAGGGGAGGAAGGGAAGGAGGAGGAAGGAGGTAGAAGAAGGGGAGGAAGCGAAGGAAGGGGAGGAAGAGGAGGAAGGGGAGGAGGAGGAAGGGGAGGAAGAGGAGGAAGGGGAGGAAGAGGAGGAAGGGGAGGAAGAGGAGGAAGGGGAGGAGGAGGAAGGGGAGGAAGAGGAGGAAGGGGAGGAAGGGGAGGAAGGGGAGGAAGATGAGGAACGGGAGGAGGAAGGGGAGAAGGTGGTGGCGTATCACAGGACGTCGTAGACGAGCTCTGTAACCAATTGGGTATATTGCCAATTTGCCATGTCCCACAATCGGAACCAATCCCGTTTTCTTCTTAGGCACCAATCGACGGCTTTTACTTACATATTACCATTGGTTAATCGAACCTTGCCTATGCTAAGGCTACTTAATTAACATCAAAGCAGCAAGCCCTGAAATAGGAAGAAGACATTAGAAGCATTAGGAGGTGGAGGAGACCTCAGCTTCGTCGAAGCAATAGCGATCGATCTGGTTCTGCATATTACGACGTACGATCTCAGCTACACGACTGTCAACATTGACGGGATCAACGGCGCCAGGAGCCAGGTATTCACTACATAGACGACAACAACAACAACAATGGATTAGTATACAAGGGTAGCATCATCAATTCATGAATACAAAAACAACAACAACAACACAAAAAGCACTAAACAATTAGGATTTAATAATGATAAAAAAGTAGCAATTATAATAATAAGAACAAAACAATAATAATCACAATGGCAATAACAATAGTAATGATAACATTAATAATAGTAAAAAGCAATAATAATTATGACAATAACAACATGAAATAATAATGATACACGTGATAAACTTCATTTTTAGTCAACTCAGCCGGTCAGCTCTTAAATGATTTGTCTTGAGCGTTTCTAACACATAGCAACTAAAGAGAAGGGTAGATTAAATTAAATTAAATTAGATCGACAGTAGCCCAGTAAATGAACAAAATGTTAGCAACCAATGTAAATAAACCTCTTCTTGCTACGTTTTCATGAATCGTCGGTAGAGACTGTGCGAATCCGGCGTTATAGAAGCTACTAATAAACTGATGATGCACAACTGTCGAGAAAACCACATAGCAAAGTTGTCTTCCTTACATTACATCATTGAACATTGCATTACATCGACTGTAATAAATTATTGTGCTTTCACAATGAACGTCGTTTTAACCTCTAAGCTCTATTTTAGATAGATCGCAAGTTGTTCTATCACTGACCTATAAATACCTTTAACAGTTTCTTCGACGTTCTTCTGTGAGACTTGCTTCAGTTGTTGGCACACCTCCCAGAACCTAAAGCAAACACAAAATCCATTTCTCATTTCCACACTCAAGCGCCTGGAAAAGTAAAGGAGTCATTCCCAGCTGGACATTTGGACGAGAGTTCAACCAGGGGCCGCGCGCACAAAGGCTTTTAAAACGGTTGTAAGTCAAGTCCAGCTTTGCGCCCAAAGACGGACTTCGTAGGCTGATTTTTGAGATTACGGGAAAATGGCGTGCACGACAACCAAACTAACAGATCAGAGACTTGGATGGGTGTGGGAAAATCCAGCGCCAATGGCTCGCGCGATTATGGCTAGTTGCGCATGCGCAAGCTATTTATAGGCCATTTTCGGACTTGATCTGGCAAATAAATTTATTATGCTCATTGTTTTAATTAGCAGATGATTTTGTTGAAACATAAATTTCACTGTTATCGCAATATTACTCCTCCACAAAATTACTATGCATAGATTAAGATTGCCTTACTCAACAATTATTCAATTTGCATGTGAGAAAAGTAACTGCGATTTCCCCGCGCTCATTCATATTCGTATATTCACTGATCCACTGGACTTGCTGTCCATTGTTCTTTATTTCAAAGTCTTCCTTCTCCCTTCACCACAGCTGAAATTAGATGGATCGAGAGTTTAACGACGTCTCTTACAGCGACAAAGGCCGATGACGTCAGCAGAAATCAATCTCAATAGTTCTCACCATTCCTATTGTACGATACAGCCAATGGGTAAATTCACCTAAACCAGACATGTGTCAATCATAGCTTGCAAACATATACGTCAATGTAGCCCTGACTATTTGCAAGCTAAATAAAGGCCGTGTGTTTGGCGATGCGATGTTTCAACCAGTGTTAAAACTCCCGATTAAACGAGGACCACCGTTATTATTATCATTTTGTGACGGTGAAAACGTAGAACATAATTAAGTTCATCGTCCGACAATAGCAGAGTGAACTATGATCTTTCGTAAACCATCCTTGAAGTCTGAAAATTCGTCGAAGTGGACCAATCGAGACGGCGGCCGCCATTTTAGTCCACTAAGCCTGACTAGTGGGTTTACGCCTGCGTGCCAGCTGGACTAGCGTTAGTCGGTTTTTAGAGAACTTAGGCGTCTCCGTGCACGCTGATCTAGTTCTCTAGTCTGGTTTACCGCGAAAACTGGTCCGGACTTGGACTTACAACCGACTAAAGGGAGTTCGTGCACGCGGCCTCTGAAGATGCTGTTGAATTAGGAAGATAATTTAGGAAGATGCTGCTCGGCTAGAAAAGGTAAATGTGGTAGAGTTAGGTCGAAAATGTTGAGCCTTCAACTTAAATGCATTGACTGAGAAATGAATGCAGGAGAGAGTGTGTTCAACCTACTTGAGGTTTTCTGCGCTGAACTCTTTCTCCAGGAACTGCATGAAGTGATCTCTTCCGGCAGAGTCCTTCACCAATTCCTGAATTGAGAAGCTCCATTTCTTTACTCTGCGCTGAGGAATGTCTTTTCTACCATCGAAAGCACAACAGATATTCACTAACAAAAATAAGCAGTTGGTTAATCACACATTATTCATTTGCGCTCATTCATATTCGTATATTCACTGATCCACTGGACTTGCTGTCCATTGTTCTTTATTTCAAAGTCTTCCTTCTCCCTTCACCACAGCTGAAATTAGATGGATCGAGAGTTTAACGACGTCTCTTACAGCGACAAAGGCCGATGACGTCAGCAGAAATCAATCTCAATAGTTCTCACCATTCCTATTGTACGATACAGCCAATGGGTAAATTCACCTAAACCAGACATGTGTCAATCATAGCTTGCAAACACATACGTCAATGTAGCCCTGATCTGTCCTATTTATAGTCGCATTGATTTCCTTACAATGTCGCTTCCTGCTCCCAGAATTCCGTGCTGTCCGACGTCCATGGGTTCGACGATTCCGGCTGAGAGATGAATGGATCGAACTCAGCATATTGCTCAAAATATGATATATAACTGAAAGAAGAGAAACGACAAAAGGAGGGACTTGACGCTGTTGTCATTGTCTGTTGAAGCTCTCCACAGAAACCAAAGCTGCATATCAACACAGTTCAATTTCAGACTGAAAATCACGATCTTCAAATGTGTAAAGTACCATTTGAAAGCTGAGCTCAGAGTCCCAACTCATTCACGAGTTCTGCTTAGTATAGTTCCGAGTCTGGTTGCCATGGAGACCATGCCATATAGTCAAATAAGACGCCGGTTAAACTCCAGTTAAAATCTGTTGACTATAGCATCCTGTAACCATGCAACGGATTGTCAGTTTGAATCGAATAAGCGAAGATATATTATCGACAGCAACACAAGGCCATTTATAAACCTCATTCAGTAATTAAGTAGACCTACCCTTTTAACTTTCAGGGCATGGTCGCAAGGTGACACCACCATTATTGCACACTACCACCAACTACGGGGGATGCGTAGGGGACTGATATACACAGACGATTCCAATGAAAAGAAGCGATTGATTGAGTGAATGAGTTTCAACGAGTCAAGACCCGTAAATGCAGAGTCTGCTCAGAACTCTTTACCTCTCAGCGACTTTTGAGACTTTGATTCGTCGTCTGTCGAGTAATCTGTGTAACTGTTCGATCTGAGACAAATAAAGAATAATGGTAATTAATAAGGTATCAATTCACTTCAAAAGCAGCGCAGAATCAGATTCTTTTCTATTAATATTCTATGTCGGCTGCGGGATTTGAATGCATATCATTGTTGGGATTTTATCACGACCTAAAAAACTGTAATCATGGAAGAACAAATGCCACATAATCGACTCACAGCAACAATGCAGTCGAGTAGACAGTTCTTTGATTTCTCAGCATCTTTTTTATTAGCTCAACTGCACAAGCTATTGGCTATCAGATCACACACATTCGCACGCACACTCGCAAACACGCGAGCAAACAAACAGACGAACAGAAAAACAGACAAACAAACACACACAAATATACATGTATTTATTTATTTATTTATTACCGAAATTTGATACTGTCCTTCTTCCAACATTATTTGCTCAAAAGTGCACAGATACACGCATCGACGGTGCAATTGCAGTTGTACTGCAGAGTAACTGTGCGCGAAGGACTTGCTCAAGGTCCCTACACAGTGACGCCCCCGACGAGGGTCGAACTCAGCACACACTGAACGCTACGGGCTGACCGCTCTAACCGATCGGCCACTGTACAACATATATATAATTATATATATCTTATATGTGGCGCTACTTAAGAGGTATGCGCTGGGCATCAACTTGTACCCGAGAGATTCGTGATATACATGACATGTACAAGGGGTATACCCAGAGAAGTCCAGTAGGTATACTAGACAAGGTAGAGAAGGAAGGTCAGCTACAGAACGGTTTGTCAGTTCTCTCCATCGCCTGTCCTCATCTTGCAATCGATCTTATGCAATCAGTGTTCACGCATTCTAAATACGAGTGAGTAATATTATTATCTCTGGGAGTACAACGGAGTGACACTTGGGAAAGCAACTTAACAAGATAGTAATATATGAAATTCTAGTTTTCTGTCCTGATATCAATTTTAAACACTGATCATAAAATGATGACACAGCCACTCAGTTGGAAGGAGGAATAAAGAGGTGGTCAGAGAAAGAGGAGGAGGAGAACGAGGAAGAGGAGATGGAGGAGGCGAACTACTACTACTTTTAAAATTGGTTCTTATTGTCCATCTGGTTGTATACTGTCTGTAGTCAAGATAAAAGATAAAAGGCTACACTAATCATATACGCTGTGACACAGAGGTTTTAAAAAGAAACTGCAAGCACATCCCACCAAAATAGATCAACGCTTACACGCAATTTTGAGTAAAGACAAAGTGCACAGAAGGCAGGTCCTATGGTCAGATCGAGTTCCACGCAAAGATGCAAGGACCTGGCAGACCAAACAAAACCAAACACTGAGAAGGCTAAGGTGGAAGGACGTGTTGCCAAGTATCGAAGCTCAGAGAGAGGTAAGAGGAAAAAGGGAAGAAATGGAAATGATTGGTGACTGAAATGTTGCTTTCAGTCACCAGTGATGAGATGTCAAGAGGCGTCTTTCAAAAATTGACAAATAACTGTTTCTATACATACGCTTTATATAAACATACATACACACATACATACATTCATAAATACATACACATTTCAAAAGTTTTCTGACTTTAATAAGAACGCAGTTAGTTCTAAAATACCTCTTCGGAAATTGAGTCTAAAGTGTTCGGAGTACATGTAGTAACAGTCGGACATATAGAACCGCCAAAGACGCTGTAATTAGGCTGCAAAGAGACAGAAGACAATCAAATCAATCATCAAATGATTGATTGAACGAAAGCCAATCACTGAAGGACCGAAAAATATAAAATCTTCAACTTTTTCTTAGCAACTAAACAGGACTACATAATTATTCAAATATCATACAGAATGTAACGAAATACAAACAATGAGTAGCTGAATGAAGATTAGTTGAGCCTCTGCACCTCCTCCACTGCCTCTTCCTCCTCCGGTTAAGAAGAAGTCCCTTGCAAGTCGTAAAGCCCACGAAACTCGATTGGAAGAAGAGAGCGAGTGGAATTAACGTGTACATTCCGTCGGAATGGATTCCTTACATTATCATGGAAAACAATCTGATTAGTTATTCATCATTAGCCATGATTATCAATTGTTCAATAGCCATTAATTAATAAAGAAGAGCTGGACACGCATACCTTACACATTGGCTTCGACAGCCTTTTAGAGCGACAAGTTTTCTTAATGTCGGCTTCTATCGTATTTACACATCCAGGCTGAAAGAAGACGAACATCATTGACATGCAATATCAATGACGAATCATCCAAATCAATAAAAAATTATGCAAATAAATAAAAAAAATATGCAAGTAGATAACGAATTATGCAAATTAATGACAATTTGACGAATGATGCGGGTCAGTGACAAATTAGGTGGATGAATGACAAATTATGTGGTTCAATGACAAATTATGCAAATCAATAACAAACTATGTAAATCAATGACAAGTTGTGCAAATCAATGACAAGTTGTGCAAATCAATGACAAATAATGGTAGTCGATGACAGATTATGCAAATCAATGACAATTTGAGAAATTATGCAAATCAATGGCAAATTATGCGAGTCAATGACAAATTAGTGACAAGAAGCTTGCAATATACAACAGCTTGTATGATGCTCTCATAATAGCACTTGGAATGGGAGACAGAGGCGCTAGATAAATGAGAAAAGGACGATGAGATGCCACTATGATAGCCGTAGAACCGAATTTCCATCTGACGGGCGTCACCTAGATAATTAATTATGATCGTAAACTATGCAATATGCATGTGTTCGTCCTTGCCACGCGCAGATGAGGAGGAGGTGACTATAGACCTTTTACGAGTACGACTCTGATGACGACGGCGCCCCAAAGGGTAAAATAGCACAACGGACCCACCCTGAAACGAATATCTCTCTCTCTCTCTCTCTCTCTCTCTCTCTCTCTCTCTCTCCTCCTCCTCCTCCGCCGCCATTCGATTGACTGATGTCCAATTACACAGCATCAACTGATGATCTTTTGTTCTATTGAAACACATAGTTAAAAATCGTCGTCCATTGAAGAAATGAGGTCACAGACTGAAAGGTCAAGGTAACCAGACCGATTAAGACGGTATACGTTATAGGAGGAGGAGGTAGAGGTGGAGGTGGAGAAGGAGGCATGAATGACAATAAGGAGAGCTGTAGGAGGAGGAGGAGGAGAGGGATGGGGCTGTGGGAAGGGGAGCGTTGGATAGTAGGTCATAGCAAATAGTGGCTACGTCTGCCCTGCAACATGCGGCGCTATGTCGTCGTTAGACGCCGGCAAAGGACATAAAACAACAATCAAAGACCTATTATCAGAGAACATAAAACCACTGCCTCTGACGCACAGACAGTCAGTCGTTAACTCAGAAAAGAACGAAGAATGAACAAAAGGAGCACCATGAACAGTGAATACAATCAACTGGTGGCTTACTAAATAGGCCCATATCGCCGGAGAATCAGAGAGCAGGTGTTAATAATATCAAATTTACATTTCCCTTTCTAGATTCATATAATATTATTTCAAACGGAAGTCATAAGGCGATGCTTCTGCAAGGCCGTCGAATTATTCAGCAATGATTTGGAAAGAGTTTCGCCATTGTATACGTCTGGAAGACTGAACCAGTTTCTACCAGCCTATATAGCCCTATATAGCCCTATATAGTCATATAGCCCTATGTAGCCCTATATAGCCTCATATAGCTCTATATAACCATATATAGCCCTATATAGCCCTATATAGCCATATATACCCCTATATAACCCTATGTAGCCCTATATAGCCCTATATAGCCATATATATCATAGTTCATCACATCATTTGTCTTTAAAGCTTAAATTATCATCTTCAACAGAATCCACCGTTGTAGTCCCTCTGCCTCTCTCCTCCCTCCCTCCCCACCCTCTCTCTCGGCCTTTCTATGTCAGTCTATCTCTGTCTGTCTGTCTATATGCCTGTCTCTGTCTCTCTGTCTCTGTCTCTCTCTCTCTGGCAACGAGTCACAGACTCCACTGGATATCGATCTCTAGACAAAGCAATGCTCGTAAATAAGCTGGTGCCCTTTGCGCTTAGCTGAAAGCAGCGCATTATAAATCCGGAGTTTACAATTACGAGATCCGTCACGTAAATCATGTATCATTCGTCAGTAATCGATTATTATATGAATCATATTTGCGTCGTAATCGAAATATAACGATCATCGGTTATAGATTAACGAGAAAGAATTGGGTTTAGTTTAGCAAAAATGTTGAGACCTGCCATCTCTGGATGAGCAATTGACGACGCTCTCTGTCTGATCATGTTTAGAAGACAAATAGACACCATTTGAAAAAAATGTTTTATATGCTAAAATAAATTTCAAACCTTCAAGCTACAAAATCATAGTTTTTCATGGCATCATTTCAATACAGAAAAAAGAAATGATTCAAACGTTTCTTATAAATATACAGATGGTATTTTATCTACAAAATAGGCACAATTCCTACAATTCTTCATATTAAAAGCCCAATTCGTATGATCCTTAAAATTAACACGTGATCTCACGATTCTTGTGATTGTCAAACTCAAACTTAAAATAAACACGCGATAAGTTATGCGGGAAACACATAAAATCGAATGATCCGGTGACGTATTAAAGTGATGGATTATTTTTAATTAATGCCAAACAAGTGGAACGAAAATCATAAAAGAATTGAATTTCCGCATCGTCGATAATTGATAATAGACGTCGCTAGTAATTCGACGCTCTACTGACCGCCGGTCTGTGGACATCCCAGAATGCCCGCTCCTGGCTGTCGAGAACTTGACGATCGAGCTTGTCACGTTTCTTGTCGACTCTGCAATAATATAAAGAATGGGACGGATTCTAATCAACGCCGCCAACCGAAATGGAAGGGAAAAGGATCGTAATAAAAATGAGAAATGAACCCCACTCACAATGACAACCAATAACAACCGATGAATGGACTGCGTTTGGCAGGGTGTATGGGGAGGGTCCGCTGGTCAGACAGACGCTGAGACGTTAAAGGATCGATTTCCGTTCAAGGAAAGAGTCCATTACCAGCTGAGGACTGACTACTCCAATGGTCATCGTGTTGCCTTGAAGCCAACGTCGTTCAGAATCAATTGGCTTGGAATCATACGCCAACTATATATAATTGCCTGGAGGCGGAACGAAAAATACCTTGGCTTGAAATCAATTCGCAACAGATATCAGAAGTAATTGAAAGATAAGATGTACTTGAAGGTCATGCGATAGGATAGCAAGGTCAGCAGAAGACGTGAACTTACTTTGCCTGAGCTTCGGCTTGCATAAATACGAATTCCCACTTGCGGGCGAAAGTCTTTTGTAGTCGAGCGAGATTCTCTGCTTCGTAATCTGCCAACTCAAGACGCTGTTTATTCTGCATCGTCCGCTTACACAGATAGACAGCTGTTAAGGAAAAACGAAGACGACGTCAATGATGTCATCGTCGTCTATTTGGTCATCAATAAACCTCTCTGCTCTCTCTGATTGACAGCTTACGATTCATCAGAGGACCAGATAACAGAGCGACAATGCAAGGAATAAACTTATTCACACAGCAATAATTTTTCTTATCTTCAACCTTCTAAAACGCCACTCGAAAACCAAACAGAGAACACGTTTATTCACCAGCGTTTTACATTGTGCGCCTTCGTTATGCGTTCCGCGTTCTGAATTAGGTCTGTCACCATTACCACCTCATCCCCCAAATTTCTGTCCATATCACCACCTCATCCCCATTATAGGTCTGTCCTCATCACCACCTCATCTCCCATTAGGTATGTCCTCCACATCACCACCTCATCCCAGAACAGGTCTGTCCCCACAAGTTTTCTGCTGGATATCATTCCGATATCACTTTTCAAAGATTGTTTTGATGTCCTTGGTCCTGTTGTCACTTCGCTGATAAATTTATCTCCTAGTGAAGGTGTGTTCCCTTCAGTCTTTGGCCACGTCTTGGTCAAACCGCTTCTTAAGGAGCCCGCTTTGGATTCCGATGACTTATCCAGCTACCGCCCCATATCCAACCTCAGTTTTGTTTCCAAACTACTAGAACGTGTACTCCTGTGTCGTATTCAGAACCACCTATCAACTTTCTCAGGTTTCTCCATTCCAGTCAGCTTACCGCAAGTTTTACTCCACGGAAACAGCCCTTCCTACTGTTCATAATGAAATTCTTAGGTCGATGGACAGGGGTGAAGTCACTGCTGTGGTGCTTCTTGATCCGCCTGCTGCCTTTGATACCGTTGATCACTCCATTCTACTGCGTCGTCTTCATAATTGGCTTTGATTGTCTGGTCATGCTCTAAACTGGTTTGCAACTTATCTCCACCCTCGCTCGCACGCTGTTTGTGTTGATGGTAAATTTTCTCAGTCATCCTCTGTTGACTGTGGTGTGACTCGGGGTACATTTCAGCGGCTTCCGCAATACGAATCCGTTGATTCTTTAAACCTGGGTGGGTCTCAAATTATGCGCTCTGAATCAGCACGGAAGTTAGGCGTTTGTCTTGATTCAATTATGTTTTTTAATGACCAAGTCAATTCGATTTGCAAATCCTGTTATTACTATATTTGTGACATACGAAGTATTCGACAATATATCCCTGCTGAAACGAGAATTTTACTGGCTCCAGTCGCCTAGATTACTGTAATTCTCTCCTTTTGGTATACCACAAAAGCAAACTTGCTGAAACTACAAAGAGTACAAAACTACCTGGCCAGGGTTGTTACTGGTTCTCATAGGTGGGATCACATAACTCCCGTTCTTATTGCATTGGCTTTCTGTTGAGCAACGATTTAAATGTCAAATTGGTGTAATTACCTATAAGACATTTTCTTCTGGTCAGCTGGGATACCTATGCACTTTGCTTGTCCCCCAGGGTCATCATCACTCGACTAGGTCTTCCGATTTCTTGTCCCTTGCTATACCTCCTGTTAGGACAAGTCTTGGTATGCGGGCTTTCTCTGTTGTCTGTCCAAAGTTCTGGAATTCATTACCTCACGCCGTTCGGGTCGTTGAGCCTTTAGCTTCTTTTCGAGCTCGGCTTAAAACCTTTTTATTTACCATTGCCTATCCTCCTTAGACTGTCATTCCGTCTCTTCAAACTGACCTTTGAATTTGACCTGATTTCGGATTTGTTTTGGTGCGCCATCGGTTGCCATGCCCTGTGCATTATTAGCGGCGCTATAGAAGTTTTTTAGTCATAGTCGTAGTCATAACGATCGTGGAGATGTCCTAAGGGAAGTCAGTCCGAAGGTCAGAGAGTCTGTTTTTCAGAGGGTCAGAGGAGGCTGTGTAGCTGTTAAGGCGGGTGTCGTTTTAGTGGAGAAATTTGGAAGAGGGGTGGTAAGAGAATCAGGGAAGAAGTTCCTGATGAGGAGAGACTAGTAGTATCAGGTGTTTATGGCTTGCAATAAGAAGATTCTCATATAAATATCTAAGTCATACGGTTACGAGCAAAGGGTCAAGAGCCAAGGGTCAAAGGTGAGGCAGGTAAAACTGCGATGGTGTGTAGTATTTCCATAATATATACTGGATCCTGAAAACCAAAGCACGGCTTCTGAGCTCAACAACCGATCATATCCAATTCGTTATTAATATTCATCATCACCTTAATGATGTTATACATGCGTGCTACGTCGACTCTGCCTCCTGCTCCTCCTGCTCCTCCTCATTCTCCTCTTCCTCCTCCTCCTCCTGTGCCTCCTCCTCTTCCTCCTCCTCCTCCTCCTGTGCCTCCTCCTCTTCCTCCTTATTCTCCTCCACTTCCCCCTTCTCCTCCTCCTCTTCCTCCTCCTCGTCCTCCTGTGCCTCCTCCTCCTCCTCCTGAGCTGTTGACCGCCAAGTGTTGTTGTTGCCGCCGCCGCCGATCTAATTAACGCCAATCAACAATTGATTGCGTTAATTAGTCTCCGATGGGAATCCCCGAATGCGCAGCGCACGAATCGGTCGATCGGTCACTCGAGATACGAATTCATTTCAATTAATCGGCCTCTTTCAGTCTTTTCTTTTTCGGCATCAACGCTGGTGAATATTGCATGACTTCGTAACATTGTGGGATGGGGAGGAGGAGGTGGGAGTAGGGTGGGGATGGGTGAATGGCAACAGGGTGCCATGAAGATCAGAAGGGGTCAATACCCGTCATAGCACCCCTCCCCACACACACACCATAAGGTCAACTAATCCGTTCAGTCGGTCCTTGGTCGCTTTGGTGAGGAGAATAGCAATGGTATGCAGGTCGGTGTCTTCTTACGGGCTCCACAATGACCTCCAGAATGAAATGAGTCGAGAACACATAATATGATTATTCCCAGAGCCCAGCTCCATCTCACTCCATCTGGCTCACTCTCTCTGGCTCACTCCATCTGGCTCACACCATCTGGCTTACCGCATCTGGCTCGCTCTCTTTCACTCAGTCGCAATGAATGACCTACACTCTGACCCACTCCATCTGGCTCACTCCATCTGGCTCACTCCATCTGGCTCAATCCATTTGGCTCTCTCCATCTAGCTCACTCCATCTGGCATACTCCATCTGACTCGCTCTCTCTAGCCCTCTCAGTCGCAATGAATGACCCACACTTTGACCCATTCACTGTCGTTGTCGTAATCATCTTAATCATCTCCAAACATTTAAAGCGCCACTCGAAGGCCAAGCAGAGGGCATCAGCTTATTCTCCAGCGCAGCGTCAAGTCATATGGGTTGTCTGAAGGTGGCCAGCCAGAGTCAGCTTCCATTCAGTCAGAGTAGGCGGAGACGGCGAGACAGACAGACAGACAGACAGACGGACGGACGGACGGACGGGCATGCACAGACAGACAGACGGGCGGGCGGGTGAGTGGGCCAACAGACAGACAATGACAGACTGACCGACCGACCATGTTTCGGTTGCATACGAATTCCGCATATTATAATCTTCAACGATGCCGTCTGTAAGAGGCGGCCGCATTCCTAATGACGTTGCTGTGGAAACAGACGAAATGCGGTTTTCGCCCGTCCCAGGAACTATTTCGCCGAACTACTTTGCTTCCAGGGCGACGATTTCTGCAAACAACAACGTTGATCGACTAGACGTTGACCAACTTAATGATGACCAACTGGATGTTGACCAACTGGTCATTGACCAACTAGACGTCGACGAAATGGACGCTGACCAACTGGACGATGACCAATTGGACATTGACCATTGCAACTGAACATGGTTGTAATTATGTTTGTTATATCAATATTTCTAACTCTTGTTCGTAGCTGTTAGAATCCTTGTCTGCATATCTGGAACAAATCCTCTTAGCATAGCTGTTACACTCCCTATCAGCACAGCTGCTACTACAATCACTCTATTCACAGATGTTATATACAATTCTTTTTTGTAAGGCCGTTACATCGATAGCTGAAGGCCGCAGATGTTTAATCCGTGTAAGAATCCAGATGAATGTAAAGACCTGCTGCGGGAAGTCAGTCAAAGAGAAGCTACATTGTGCGATGGATGATCGTTTTTCCAGACAGTGGAAGACAGGTGGAGGACATGTGCAAGACACGTATCATCCAAGGACAAGAGGAAAGGTCACTATAAACACACCGACATAATGCACGACTTTCGTCTCTTCCGACCTCTATGTCTCACATTCCCTGCCAAAAATCAGAGCAATTCTAATATTTCTTAATTTATATAATAAGTTCATTTGCGGCTGTAAAAGCCACGTGATGAGATGGCGAGGGTCACAAGAGGCAGCAGCAGAAGCACAGCAACTCGCGGTTAAACGCTATGACAAAAAAGAAACAAAGAGAGAGAGACAGAGACACATAGAGACAGACAGAGACAAAGACAGACAGACAGAGGGTAAAATGAGGAGATCAAACAAGACGACACGTCAAGCAGACAGAGACAGAGCACGCACGCACAGACAGAAAGACAGACAGACAGACAGACAGACAGACAGACAAAGAGATAGATAGATAGATGCATGCATGCATGCATGCATGCATGCATGCATGCATGCATGCATGCATCCATACATACATACATACATACATACATACATACATACATACATACATACATACATACATACATACATACATACATACATACATACATACATACATACATACATACATACATACATACATACATACATACATACATACATACATACATACATACATACATACATACATACATACATACATACATACATACATACATACATACATACATACATACATACATACATACATACATACATACATACATACATACATACATACATACATACATACATACATACATACATACATACATACATACATACATACATACATACATACATACATACATACATACATACATACATACATACATACATACATACATACATACATACATACATACATACATACATACATACATACATACATACATACATACATACATACATACATACATACATACATACATACATACATACATACATACATACATACATACATACATACATACATACATACATACATACATACATACATACATACATACATACATACATACATACATACATACATACATACATACATACATACATACATACATACATACATACATACATACATACATACATACATACATACATACATACATACATACATACATACATACATACATACATACATACATACATACATACATACATACATACATACATACATACATACATACATACATACATACATACATACATACATACATACATACATACATACATACATACATACATACATACATACATACATACATACATACATACATACATACATACATACATACATACATACATACATACATACATACATACATACATACATACATACATACATACATACATACATACATACATACATACATACATACATACATACATACATACATACATACATACATACATACATACATACATACATACATACATACATACATACATACATACATACATACATACATACATACATACATACATACATACATACATACATACATACATACATACATACATACATACATACATACATACATACATACATACATACATACATACATACATACATACATACATACATACATACATACATACATACATACATACATACATACATACATACATACATACATACATACATACATACATACATACATACATACATACATACATACATACATACATACATACATACATACATACATACATACATACATACATACATACATACATACATACATATATACATACATACATACATACATGCAGACAGACAGACGGACGGACAGCCAGACGCAGAAGGTTGACATGCAGGCAACCAGCAACTTCATATTATTAGAACCAACGGAAAGCGAAAGCAGACATATGCAAGGTACAGGCAACATTTGACCGACTGATGATGAGAAAAGGAGCCATATAAATACCAGAAGATGGCAGCACTGACCATAATCCGTGTCTTCCGGTTCCAAACATATTCGAGGCCAGAAGCAGGGCGTCTGAAAGAAGAAACAGAAGAAGAAGAAGATTAGCACAGAGCACAAAATAATATCACAAGTCCTTGCAAGAAATTAACGGAAATGTAGGTCACATGATCTGACTGATAGCTGAATCTCTCTCGTCCTAGTAATTACTACTTATCAATGAAACCGGTTTATAAAACATTCGATGCAGAGGAATCACTGCAGTTAACGATTTGTCTGATTCATGTTAAATCGTCTCTTTCTATTTATGTTAACAAACCGTTCTACGTAATTGAAGCTGTTTTTTCACAACTGACAACCATATTTGATTTAATTAGCAAACTATTGTTTTTATCTTCTTGAATTGCAAGCTATCTCCTATTTCACTGAAAATAGGCCTATGTGTCAAAACTATTTCCTGTTTCACTGCAAAATATGTTGAATTTAATTGTATTATTACAAAGTCTTGTTCCAAGGCCAGTCATATAACTGCAGATAAGTCTTAGCTCGCAAACATTTCAATGATCTCATAACCAACACATGACATATATATATATATATATATATATATATATATATAATGAAAAGTCATAGATAACTCGAATAAGCATTCACACGGCTCAATGGACGCTTTCTCTAATAGGTACGAGAGAGACGACCAGAGTGGCCGAGAGATATGGTTAATACAGGTACAGCCTATCTCCAATCAACTATATATATATATATATATATTAATGATCCTGGCCTTTGTCTTAAGTACTATATAACATAATTTTATATATAAGCAATAGTCGAAATCTGCGCTGTATCTGCAAATGAATACGGCTCCAGGACATAAAATGCTAAGCATTGACAGGAAACAGCAGAGATCCACAAGAGACAGAAGACGATTTCAGAATGAAAAGGTAAAAGAAACTACAGCGTCTTCGTTTCTAGAAGGGATCCCATTCTGCCAGTGAGTACACGGACACGTGATGGGACTGTTGTGGGCGCTAAACGAGTCTCATATGGAATTATGATTCCCATTTATAATAAAAATACAAAATATAAGATACTATGCCTGACTTTTGACCCATTTTCCCAGTTGAGTGGTTTTAGAGCCAACCACTCAACTGAAACTGGTCTTCTTTCTCTCCGACATCTATTCTGCACTGGATAAGTACCATGTCACTCTCTTGGCACCTTTTGATGCATCTTCAGCATTCGATATGGTAGACCATGATATACTTCTGCATCGCCTTGAAACGTCCTTTGGTCTTAGTAGTCTCCCTCTTCTTTGGTTTCGCTCTTATCTTACTGATCTTACCCAAATGATCATCCAAGGTGACTCCCGCAGCTCTCGAGTACCTGTTCAATTTGGCGTACCTCAAGAATCCGTACTGGATCCACTTCTAGATATCATGTTTACAGCTGATATTCCTCGCCTTTTTGAAAAGCACTCGACGTCATGTCACCTCTACGCTGATGATGTTCAGGCCTTCGTGCATGGCTGCACTTCCAACTAGCTTGCTCTTTGCCAATTTATTGATTCACTCTCTGCTGATCTCAACTGTTGGATGTCCTCAAATCGTCTTTCACTCAATTCTTCCAAGACTCA
>OY365809.1:46318998-46333748 GCA_959347315.1 Bimastos eiseni | reverse complement strand
AGGAGGAGGACGAGGAGAAATAAGACGAAAAAAATGAAGATGATGTAACGGATCTGACAAAGTCCCAACTCCGAAATCTGGAATTTGACGGAATGGAGAAGAGTAAGCGCGGTTCGCCATGAATCGTAACCGACCAAATCAGCGTCGGCTCATATAAGATCCTCTCTTGCTGATTGGCCCGAGCGAGGAGGCTGTCGTCATTACGAGCGCGTCATAAGGCGTCATGAGGAGGAGGAGGAGGGAGGAGAAGAAAGAGGAGGAAGAGGCCTATGCGTCTGAACAAATCAGGCAGCAGTAAACAGGCACGTGATCAGTGCCACATCAGGACTGTTGTAGGCCTATCGGTCGGCTCTAGTAATGAGATCGACATCAATATTCTGCTGACCAGCATTAATATTCGATCTGTTTTATAACGCGAAGATCAACGGATCTAATACGCCAATTCCAGCGTTTGCCTCTGTCTGTCTAGTAGGTATATTGTGCTCAGATAGGCACACATAGTCTACATATTTTGTTCGTGGAAAATCCCACATTCCTATGTCCCTCTGCGACACTCTAAGTCTCCCTCGTGCCTGGAAAGAGTCCAATGAACTGTAGTGTGAATGTTTATTCTTGTAATTAATGACACGTTTGAGATTTGAAGTGAGCAAAATTGATGCCAGGCTGAGCCCGGTTGAATCAGATAGAAACCGCTCGCTGTCGAGGGCTTCGTCAGGGGCTGCAGACAAAAATCCAAGCGTACAAAATCCTTAGCAAAGCCGACGAATGAGAAGAGGATGGGTCTAGTGGTCTATCTGACGCAGTAACATGGCAGAGGCAACTTGCGAACAAAACGCTTCTTAGACGAACAAAATCTTTGGCAAAATAGACGAGTAAGTCCGGTGCGCAAATCTAGCACTAGAGAACTCCAACATGTTTGATGTTACTGAGAAAATTCTGCATTTAGATGAAAACATTCGAAAAAATGACGCAAAGTTGATCGATCAATCAACCAACATGGCCGATGAAATGTACAAACGCAAAACCCATTTATAGTATCTCTTAATTGTCCTGTATTCCCTCCAGTTGACTCTCTCCATTCCTCTCGCCATATTCGCATCTCGAAGGCCTCCAATCTGCTGACGTTTCCTTCCTTATGGTCCATGTTTCCGATTCGATTATGGCATCACTCTCCATTTCATAGACCTAATTATTCGTTTCTTCAGATTCCTATTTAGCTATATCCTCTCATCAATTAAATGTATGCATAATAATAATAATAATATTATTATTATTATATTACAACACACGAAGACCATCATTTATCCGCCAATAAACAATCGACCGCAGAGTGCTACTATTGCGGCTGATGATATACCCCATCGTATACTCCAGTCACATCAACTAATAATAAGTAGTGGAAGAGGTAGTAGTACATAGTAGTAGTTTTAATAATACCACTACTACTAACAATAATAATAATAATAATAGGACGGTGTGTATAGCGCCTTAACACAGCCCTGGTAGAAGGGCGTGAGCATGACTAGTCTCCTAATCCCATATCTATATACCTCCGATTTGCATCACTTTCCCAGTTCATCTATTCCAGTTCCCATGCAGCATACGACCCCTCTGATCCTGACCCTAACCCGTTGGCTGCCTTGGTCGGATGATGCATGACCAAAACCTTCTCTGGCACAGAAGAGGAGAAGCAATTCGTTTAATTAATCAACGGTGTTGATGATGAGCCAAACCCCGATTCGATTTGGAGCAACGGTCTTACGACTGACCAGACATGCAATAGAATAGGCAAGCGTTATGCCATTTGCCCTTATCTCGTCGTTTTCAATCAATTACAGATTAATGTGTTCTCCATATAATGATTAGTTCGTTCGTCTGCCTAGTCATCTCCAAAACGAACTCCATCTGAGGGTCATCCTCTGTTCAAGGACTCTAATATTAGTGACGCTTTGCAATTCATGCATTACATAGAATTTCTTCATATTGCATTTATTGATTATTAGACTTGTGAGGTTTGCACTCGATTGAGGAGAAGATAGAAGCGTTAGTTAACTCTTTAAATATTAGACGACAATTATACACCTTCATATTGCTATTCATCCAATGTAGAATCAATCTGATTTCCATGCAATCGATAGATAAAAAGTCCGCCACAGTTTGCACTATGACAGTGTCAGTCACAAGCCTGGATAAAGAAGGAGGGCGACGCTAATGATCTTTTTTATCACAAACTGCAACTACTTACCAAATCGATAGAATGATATCGAATAACATAATTATGCTTGACCGAGTGCATGCTACAGTAGACGTAATAAGTGGGATGGTCACTCGTAAGTATCATTCCAAAAACCAAGCAACGACTGTCAACCAGTTTTATGTTTTATTCCCTATACATCGGCTGAATCTTAAATCAGTTGATCCCTTAACCCTTTAGCGACGAACGTCTGCTAAGATGCAATGACAGTAAGCAATGAAGTTCGCAATGGACGGGTTAAGTTAATTCAGCTGATCTTCAATCTGTCGTCGATTATTTTACAACAGGAAGCATTGTGGCTAAAACATTCTTAGACACTGCAGACATAAACTCACTGGTTTCAAACCACATTCTTTCTGGTCCTGTGTGGGCCTAAGTGGACCAATATATACGGTTCTCTGTGGGCCTAAGTGGACCAACATATACGGTTCTCTGTGGGCCTAAGTAGACCCATATACGGTTCTATATGGGCCTAAGTGGGCATGCAGCCGCGTGCCAACAGAGATGTTTTATTTAGTTAATAACTGCGATTACTCTTAATAGGCCTACTATTGTAGAAATCTGTGCATGCAAAGCGTGTTTAATATCTGGACATATAATATCTGCAATTGTTAAGTGCACTGGTCTCTGCTGCCTTCACTTCGGATCATATTGCATCCTCCTCCTCCTTCTTCTCCTTCTATTCCTCCTCTTATTCCTCGTCTTCCTCCTATTGCTCCTCCTCCTTCTATTCCTCATCCTCCTCATATTCCTCCTCCTCCTTCTTCTATTCCTCCTCCTCCTATTCCTCCTCCTCCTCCTATTCCTCCTCCTCCTTCTATTCCTCATCCTCCTCATATTCCTCCTCCTCCTTCTTCTATTCCTCCTCCTCCCATTCCTCCTCCTCCTATTCCTCCTCCTCCTCCTTCTATTCCTCCTCCTCTTCCTATTCCTCCTCCTCCCATTCCTCCTCCTTCTATTCCTCCTTCTCCTCCTATTCCTCCTCCTCCTCCTCTCGATGATTATTTATCGCCAGCTGATTCAGTCCTACTCCTCTTACAGAGAGGCGGTAAATTCTGATCGATTATTAGCTAACCAAATGGACAAACAGCTAAATCTAATCGATTAGCTGCTGTCGCCTAATCCTAATCCTAATCCTAATTGATTAGCAATTCTTAGCTAATTCTTTTTATCGACGCCTAACTACTGGTCCATCATAATACGATTCTCTGTTCTTCTCAAAATGGCTGAACAAAATGACTGCTGCAGATGAATGGAGTTATCCTGAATTAGTGGTTGAAACGTTGTTTAATAGAATTTAGTTAAAAGTCGTATAATTGGAAGGAGAAGAGCTCAATTATTAGGAAACTGTAAAAGATTCAGTACAATTAATTATCAGCACCAATTGGAGGCCAACTTACGTATACGTCGCCAAACTTTGATAGTAATGTTTAAGGTGAATTAAGATTGACAAACACAGTTTGTGCCAACTAGCAAGGTAAGCTTGCTAAAGAAACTTTGCACTTTAAGACTTACGCAATGTGGCAATATGGAGAATATGATTGATCAGTTTTCATCGTAAGGAGAACCATATATCTGCAGCATTGTTCCTCAACAGTCAACCAGACAACTGTCCTCCACTAGTTAAAAGCACTAGAGTGACTAGACACGAGACCAGAAGAAGATCTCACAACAGAACTAGAAAAGCAAGCTTAGTAGAAGAATCAATCAACTACTTCTAGTTGTTGATTGATTAGTTGCTGCTAATTCTAAACGGTTATCGATTGAACTATGTGTTCTTGCCCACAAGAAGACACGAGAACCTATTCGAATCGAATAAACATTACATAGGGTTCGGTTGGCTTCATTTCTGTTTGGATCCGTCATCACTGTTGTACTCTTAGTCGTCTCTTGGCTATTCTTAAACCTTCTGAATGTTATGATCCACTTAGACTACAGCTTAAGTTATTCCTTTACTAATGCATATTTTATTTATCATGCTACAGACAAACATTAGGCCAGACTTCAGTACTTTTACGTCTGGTTTTAGTAACACACCGCAGATATTTCCGAATAATATTAATAGCATCATCATAGAAAATCATGATGCCATATTGAATGTTGAGCTGTACCGAATATTCGCCTCGTATTCGTTTCAGAGTCGAATAGTGGGCCAAATAGCTACTCGGTATTCGGCCAAATAGTAGCAGTCAGACCGGATAGTGGTCACGTGACATCTGCGTCTGCACAAGCGGCGGCTACTATATCGATTGGACTGAAGTAACTCTCTACTGCCTGGCCCACAGTATCGCAGTGTCAGCCGTCTCATTTCAAAGTTTAGTTAAATTTGTTCCATTCCAAGTTTACACAGACTGCAAAAGAATGCAAAATGAGATGTAGTTAAATGTTTACTTAGATTAGATTTGCCACCTAGTATTAAATTTACTGAACTGAAACTTTTTATCACATTTGAAATTTGTAGATTTTTTGGGACCTATTTTGCACACAATTCGTTTTTGTATTCGTATTCGGCCGAATAGTTGGTCCAATATCAAATCACGTCATATTCGGACCAGTCTAATTGAATGCAGAGCTAGAAAGCATCAGTTGTATACATAACGATCACTGAAAGTGTTTGAAAACCGAAACCGTCGCATACCGATGCCTAACACATCGAAATGGTTTAGTTAGAATGATGATACAGTGGATGACGATAAGTTATCATAATGGCTTTTATAGTCATCTAAAGAAACAATATCGCAAGGGTAAGCAAAACAATGTCAGTGTTTGCAGGAATCTTTTCTTCGGGGTCACTTTGAATTCCTGCAAAGGAGAGGGTGGTAGACGGGAGTTGTTTTGAACTGGGTGAACCTCTACATAAAGCTACTGTTACTGCTATTCCTGGAATAGTTTTATGGCAAAGATTCGGTCCATATATAATTGAGTGGAAGCAGAAGAAGAAGAAGCAGAAGTTGTGGATTTCACAAGGCGATCGAATAATGGTAGATCGAGTCAGATGAAGTACATCATTCCATCATTTTTCTCTCGGACCACCTAACCGGAAAGACGGCTGGAAAGGCATTCAAGAAGAAATGTCGGAGGAATGGAGGGGGAATGGAGCAGGAATGGAGGAGGAGGAATGGAGGAAGAGGATTGGAGGACGAATGGAACAGGAGGAATGGAAGAGGAGGAATGGAGGAGGAGGAATGGAGGACGATTGGAACAGGAGGAATGGAAGAGGAGGAATGGAGGAGGACGAATGGAGGACGAATGGAAGAGGAGGAATGGAAGAGGAGGAATGGAGGAGGAGGAATGGAGGAGGAGGAATGGAGGAGGAGGAATGGAGGATGAGGAATGGAGGATGAGGAATGGAGGAGGAATGGAGGAGGAATGGAGGAGGAATGGGAGGGGAGTGAGTCGTAGATAACGTCGGTGATAATAACCAACAGCAACGCTTGATAGGGCGCAGAAGGAATTTACGACGACGACGATGATAATAATGATACGTACGAGAAGGATATACAGACAGACAGACAGTCAGATAGACAGACAGAGCGAGAGAGAGAAAGAGAGAGAGAGAGAGAGAGGGAGATAGAGAGAGAGAGAGAGCGAGAGAGAGAAAGAGATGAGCGTTGAAACAAGTGGTGCATTTTTCATGGCTAACTGCCTTCAGTGTGGTCTGAAACTGTATTCGCTGCCAAATTGCAACACACACACGCATCCGATCCATGTAATCTTAGTTGTAATTACAGGCATTTATATAGCGCAACTTAAGAAAACTCATCAGAGGCGTTCCCAACCCGACAAAAACAAGACGATGATCTAACAGAATTGGAAATGGAGACATGGAAATTGGAAAGTTCAGTTCATTATTACCAAACGGACAATTTCTAGGGCTCCGTAACGCAGCCATGCCGCTACAAGGGCGCTTTACAACAGCCTACATGACAAATTCAGATTATATGCGACCCTCTTCTAGAATACGACGGACCAACAACCGTCACTGCAAAGCTTCCACGCTACAGATTGGAGGGTGGAACCCTGGAAGAACGTGACGGGAAACGACTAGATCACCTTGCGCTGAGAAGGAAGAAAGTTGAGACCAAATAATGACATCATTGGAATACACAGCAGCTGCTCTTAATGAAGAAGAGTAAGATGGGTCACAAACGAAATCAGGTCTTCAAATGCAATCATTAAAACTTTAAAGTCTGAAATTAAATATTAATAAAATGTCAAAATTGTAAACTGACCTGAAATCGGTAGTAAGTGTTATCGTTTTTCACCGTGAGTATGTGATCACCAATTGGAAAGATATAACCATGAGCAGCCAATAGATGAGCCAGATGCAAGGCTTCCACTGAAATAATCAAATCATTATCAGAACAATTTCTCAACTTGATATACATGTATTCGAAACGGAATCCAAAACACCTAGAAATTCCACTCACTTCTTTACACTATCCATCGCTGAGGGAGCCGCGGGTATGAAGTATCAGCAACTTCATTTTCTTAGCCTCAGCATATGAGGGTCGGGCACCATTCCTCCCATCGCCTTCCCATCCTCCCTATTCAACAGTATACGGTCGGGGTACACATAATACTGAGTGCTAGGGTATGCATGCGGAGCAGAAACATTGAACCAAATCGCTGCCGTGGTGGGGATTTGACCTCTGACCTTTCAACCTTTCGCCTCCTTTTTAGCTCTCGACCTCTTCACCTCTCGACCGCTTCACCTCTCGACCTCTTCACTTCTTCACCTCTCGACCTCTTCACCTTTCGATCTCTCGACCGCTTCACTTCTCGACTTTTTCACCTCTCGACCTCTTCACATCTCAACCTCTTCACCTCTTCACCTCTCGACCTCTTCACCTCTCGAACGCCTCACCTCTCTACCTCTCGACCTCTTCACATCTCAACCTTTTTAACTCTCGATCTCTTCATCTCTCGACCTTTTCACCTCTAGACCTATCGGCCTCTTCAACTCTCGACTTCTTCACCTCTCGACCTTTCCACCTCTCGATCTCTTCACCTCTCGACTTCTTCACTTCTCGACTTTTTCACCTCTCGACCTCTTCACCTTTCGATATCTCGACATTTTCACCTCTCGACCTCGTTACCTCTCGACCTCTTCACCTATCGAAGTTTTCAGCTCTCGACCTCTCGTCCTCTCTACCTCTTCACCTCCCGACCACTTCACTTCTCCACCTCTCGATCTCTTCACCTCTCGACCTCTGCACCTCTCGACCTCTTGATCTCTCAACTTCTTCACCTCTCGACCTCTTCATCTCTCCACCTCTCGATCTCTTCACCTCTCGACCTCTCGACCTTTTCACCTCTCAACCTCATCACCTCTCGACCTTTTCACCCGTCGACTTCTCGACCTTTTCACCTCCTGACCGACGACCTGCAATCCAACCACTTCACTCTATACTAGTTGGCAGACAACTTACAACTTAAGTTGGGGGTAGAGAAGAAATGCGTCCTTTGCTGCAACGCTATCGTTGTCTTAGCGTTTATCATTAAACTTCTAAGAATTCATTTCCAAAGAGAATTTAAAACAATTGTCTTTACCTGACACTATAAATGATCAGGCTGATTAGCAAGTGAAAGATTATGTATAAGAGGAGATGACAACTTCCAATCTGATGTTAACTAATTGAAATTTACGGATAGTTCAACAACTGATTTTACGCAAGCAACTAAACAGTGGTTTCTATTCGTAAAAGAATACACCACCTGTCTAGAACCACCATGGCCAATGAGAGCGCCGCTGACTGGTGGATGAGAGAGAGAGAGAGAGAGAGAGAGAGAGAGAGAGAGAGGCAGACAGACAGCCAGACAGACAGACATAGACAGACAGATGGAGAGAGAAGACAGAGACAGAGACAGTGACAGTGAGAGACAGAGAGACAAACAGACAGACAGAGAGCAAATCCGTTCAAAGGATAGTAAGCACAACAATGGCCTGCGATTGGTCTCAGTACAAAGTGTCAATCGATGGTGATTCCAAGCAAGGCAGAAGAGGTCAAATATACAGCGGCGGAAGGTGAAGAAAGACGACTGAGAGGAGGGAAACAGGGAAAGCCCCCCTCCATCCACTCATCAACTGTCTCTGTGTTTGCGTAGTCAGTGACAGAAGATACTTAAAACAATCTCTGGTCGGTGAAGAAGAGCAGAGTATCCTTGAAGAAGCTCTGAACAATGCTACGTCAAGACCAATATTATAACTCCGTCTAATAACGACCAACATAGAAATCAAGAGTAATTAAGATGCCATATTATATAAAGACACGACATCAGACTCATCTTAACATTACATGACTTCTTTAATGATGGACAACACTTGATGACCTGAACGTAACTACAGATGCCTTATAAAGGCCAATCGCACAACCAGACACAAGCGATTACTACGACGATAATCACCATCGTTGCAGCCATAATAATCGCAATTATTCTCTCCATTCTAAATGCCATCTTCTTAGCATAATCCTCCAACGCGCTCTCTTTGGCCACTAACGCATCGCCTCCGAGTTTTACAAGACAACAGCCAGGGCCCCGGAGACAAACAGAGAGACAGACAGACATATACAGACAGAGTGAGACAGAGAGAGAGACAGAGAGCTACACTGAACCGACGATGCACAACACGCGTCTCATAAAATGTCACAAAAACCGAGAACAATAGGAACATTCTTAATTATCTGTCTGTGTAATATTATGATATCATAAACAATGAAAGCGCTTTTGTATGTATGGAAGATTTACATAGCGACTTTACAGAGCTTCGTCGTAATCACGTGCCTGATGATCTTTCCTGTTATGTAATGAAATATCATTCATTGAAAAGTCTGTTGTATGAATTGTATTTAGTGCAATTTCTGGGTTTCTTGGGCGCCGTATAGGCGTCAAAGGTCAAAGGTCAGAAGAGACAAAAGGAGAAGATAACAATTGAATGGCTTAAACATTTCGCATTTGAAGTCAATATTTATTTATGCAGTGTGCGACTTCAAAATAGTCCAGTAAACTAGTTAAAGAATTCTTCGGAAAGTCGAAGAAACAAGTGAAGCCAACGATTTGAAGACTTTAGAAGTATCACCCATGCATGCATGGTCTTTGGGGATGCCTTATATTTTAAACTAGTTGACTGTGCGATCCATTCTTAGACAGTCGGCAGAAATAAGCTGTTGCTGAACTGCAGTGACTTAAGTTCCAGCAGCCTTTACAACCGTAAAAGATATGAAGCGCCGTACTTCAACAATAGACCAATCCCTTCCTTGGACAAACAAACGTCAGAACCCAACACCAGATTTCCATTTAATAATATCGCCGAGGAATGCAAACACCCCCACCACCACCACCACCACCAGCAGCTGCAACAGCGATGAATGACGAAAGCCATTAAAATGGGACTCATTTAGGAAATAAATCCCACTTCCATAACAGCATAACCAATGAATACAGGAACCAACCGACCGACCGACCCACCGTCCTACCCACCGACCAACCCACCGACCGACCCACCGACCGACCCACCGACCGACCCACCGACCGACCCACCGACCGACCCACCTACCGACCCACCGACCGACCCACCGACCGACCCACCTACCGACCCACCGACCGACCCACTGACCGACCCACCGACCAACCAGGGCGGTCAGTTATGAAGGAAATCCCTCACCCTTCTTATTTACAAGTGATGGACTGAAAAACGACCGGAGGGAGGCTGATGCTTCTGCTGCCCCAGATGGGAGCAGAAGCAGATTATGATCAGAAGATAGAGCGAACTACGACGGGATAGGTCAATAGGTGCGGTTGGTAAGCATTAGCACCCCGGCGATGCCACTCATAACTTAAATGGACGATCGATGAAGATGATTTGGTAGAAATCAGACGACGATGAACGCAAAGAGATGACAATCAAAGTGCTTCACATCTCATCCGCTGTCAGTTATAACACGACATCATTACACACGGTGTTATGCCTAAGCGATCGACACTGATCTAACGACTTCTATTGCGCCTCGTTGTCCCAACTCACAAGGTAGCAACACTGGACGATCGATTCTCAAACGAATCCACAAAGATCATAAAATGTTGGATGAGAATAATTATATATATATATATATATATAATCAGAAGAGGAGCGAAGATCTGATGTTACCTCTTGTGAATCTCGCAAAAGCACATGTCATCTGTTCTGCTGCTCTGTTCAGCGATCCACGCAATGCTCGACTCCTAATAAGCAGAATGTATTGGCGCGATTGTCGCCCTCTGTCTAACTCCTATATTATAAAATGTAGGGATTGGGCGATTATGATCAGAAGACCTCTTCCTTTAAATTCCTCCTCTGGACACCCACGGAAGAGGCCTTTCCGCTAGTTTTTACTATAAAGTAGCTGACTCCGTGGTGTTGATACGCTTCAATGACTCTCATAATATATATATATATATATATTTGTGTGTGCAACTATATTATTATTGCACCTTTTCCTTACCTCTTAAGAACATTTACAGTCATGAACTGATGACGCAGTCCTATGAATACATACACAAAGCCAATCATTGCAATAATAGCAACAGTCATGAAAACAATGCTGTTTAATACTAATATATATAGTATTTAATTATTTGTAAGCTAGTGAAACTGCCATCATCAGAACTTACACGTGTCCTCGATATCCAGATTGTTCAGCATCCATGTCACTAAGTCAGCACCTGAGAAATAGAAACAAAAGAAACATCAAATATGACATTCTTTGTTAAATGGCGTCGCGATCTCTACCATCAGAACCGACATATTTACATCAACTGTCAAATCCCTTTAATCGTTGTCTCCTCCGATGACCTTGATTTTTTGTGTTCCACCTCTTTGCCCTTCCTCCTCATCCAATGACCTGGGTCTTTGTATTCCTCATCACATACCTCCTTGCCCTTCTGCCTGTCTCCATATCTACCCTCATTTATCCTTCTCCGACCGTTCTCTGATTCCTCTAAGTCTCAACATTGTGCGTATGTGTTTATTCACTAATTCATTTTTTAAATTTGTTTTCTTTTTGTCAGCGTGAGTCATTATTTTGCCGAGGTCACGTGATCTACCAGTTAGCTGCATCGTTAGAGCGCACGTCCCATGCCTCTCTATGTACCCGGTTTCAGGTTGTGCTGTGGAATTAAGAGTCCTCTGTACACAACAACAATCTCAAGTGACGTAGAACCCGTACATACGGGAAACATTGGGTGGTGACGGCGGCTCTCACGCAATCGCTGGCAATTAATCCATAAAAACATTTACATCTTACATCTGCAGCTCAGGCTCTGCACAATTTCCTCTCCTTTTATTTCCATTTCCGGTGCCCTGTCCTTGAGCGAGTCCCTACTTCCAATGACGTCATCCAGAGGTGCGAGATATCTTGCTCCAGCCGTCTGTCACCATCAAACCAACATTCTCCATCGTTCTCCACCTTGCGCTAAGAAGTGGACGATTTAAACAATGCTACATTCGTGCAGACCCAAACTTTGTCCCTATTTGTTCTACAAATAGACGCAGGACACATGATAACTTTTCTGCTGCTTTGCCATCTATAGCTGATCTATCGTTACATCTAATAATTCATTACCTCTAGCGTTTTTACCGTTACCTTCGGCTTCATTTATCTCCGATCAGTCAGTGCTCTGAACCTAAAGAAGCACAGCTGCGTCTGGCGCAGAAGTTCTCATTGCAAACTGTTATCTGCATGTAGTACCTTGACCTACACACATCACAGGAGAGGATCAAAGGTTATTAATTAAAGACAAATTCCACACCCCTGGAATGATAAGAGCAATGAGCCGACTGAAGAAACAGAGGAAGGAAAAGTCACAAGGCAACCACTTTCAGTTTATCTCAAGATTGGAAAAATTATTCCAAGCAGAGCACAAGTTTTATTGAAAGGCGAATCTTGCAACTGCACGGATCTAGGAGTTACTTCTTCTTCATATTCAGACATTTGACTAAAATGAGACAAGTTTACACAATGTAATATGTCATAAGGAACCTAAATTATGTCATTACCAGCTGCACTGAAAACCAGAAAATGAAACCCACCGATCGTCTGCCATTTGATGATATTTATCACATAATATCCTAGGAAAGAGAAGTCTCACAGAATAGGATTATCCAGTGACGATGATGGTTTCTACTACTAATAGTAGTATGCCTACCTGAGAAGACACTCGGTATTTTGGACATGAAACTCTTGACCGTTCGTACTTGTAGTCCAAGACTTTCGTCTTGCATCCTTCGAACGAGATCCTCCATCTACAGAAAAGAAAATTTACTCATCTCATAAACAGATTGCACAGCTAAGACTCTCCTTTCCAGAGAACTACATCAGAAATGAAATATAACATTTATACAGCGCTGATCAAAGAGCAAAACAAGTCAAAGGCGCTCTATACATGATGCAAAATTCTTCACTTTGTAAGTGAAGGACTTAGTTCAAGGTTAGGTCCCTCAGAAGCAACCATCTAAAGAAGAGTGACTGAAGCACTACTGCATACGAGACGAGCGCTCTAACAACTCGGCTACCGTGTCAATTAAACGAATGCATTGGACGAGATGGATATCAAAGGTAGAAACGTTTATTGATGAATTTACGAGAGCAAACAATCTCAGCCGAGGAGAGAAGGAAAGAATTGCACGGGCGAACAGGAGCATGCGCAGTCGGTGATAAGCCCTGCAGCAGATAACATAAATATCCAAAGCAAGAGTCAGAAAGAAAGGTCGCGAAATAAAATCTGGGAGGGAGAGATAGGAAAGACGGAAAGGTCACGAAGGTCACTCTCTGATTAGTAATGCATTTCCTTTCCTCAATCACCCCTGTGTATCATCAAGTATGTAATAATAATGTCATATATAAAAAAAAAATATATATATGTCATATATCAATATAACTTCTATAGAAATCAATATTGTTTATTTTGCAACGAAATCAAAGAAACCACCTGGTTTACAAATCGTTGAGCATAAGCGTCTTTTCATAATGATCTTATATATATATATGTATATATATATATGATTGTAATAAGTAAGTACACCTGGTGAGTATGCTTTGAAGAGGTATTGTACAGATCTGATTACAATTACAATGCAGACATGTAATAGGCATATACATAATTATTATGCAGATATGCAAACATGGTTCTAGTGATGACTGTTTTTCTAAGTCATGAGGCTATATTTGCATTTCATTTGTAACCTATAATTAAGTGGATCCTATCTGAGATCCTCCTTCCTTCGATCTGTGAAGCGAAGAAGGAGTGAGGGCAGCTGCAGTCATTTCTTCAGCCAAAGCAAGCATTCGTTCTGCGATCTATCATCATGTGAAAAATATTTGAGTAGACGTTCCATCAAATTTCATCTGATAGATTTTGTAATCAAGGAAATTATAGAAGACAAGTCTGAAGAATGACTCGGCCAGGATTTTATCAGTTTTATGTCACCAGATGGCACTCGTCATCTGTCTCTCAGTCTGTCTCTCTCTGTCTCTCTCTGTCTCTGTGTCTCTGTAGCAGTGTCTGTCTCATGGTCTACCTTTCTGCGTCCTCTCTAACTGTGTCTTTGTCTTTTTTCCTATCTCTCTGTCATCCGTTCTGTATTTATTTTTTCTATCAGCCTCTGTTTCCATCTTTATCTCTCCTTCTATCTCTCCTATTGTTTACACATGTCTCTGTCTCTGCCTGTCTGCCTCTGTACCTGTCGCTGCTGTCCCTGTCTTTGTCTCTGTCTCTTCCTAAATGTGCATCGGCAGTATATATACGCTGTCATTGATCGCTTGGTCATGGCACAATCCTCCTGCAACCAATCATAGACTGCATAGAAAATTAACGTCGGCGCAATTTCAGTCTTTAGGATTTCGTTTCTCAGGATCTAAACGTTCATGAAAATCGTGCAAACTGCGGAAACATAAAAGAAGGAGAAGAAGAGCAGTCCTTCATCTAAATTCTGAGAGGCAGCAATGGGTACAAAGTGTTAGTTAGCGTCTTCATTTTCTCAGGCACGGCGTTTAGTACGTCCGCTTCCTTACTGTTTGGACATTCCTCTCACCGGCCGCCCGAATGATCGGTGGGATTCCCAGAACAGGTCAGGTATCTGAGTACATGCGAGGTATCCTGCACTGGTTGCCTCTATCCCAGCGCATCTTATTGAGGGTATCTGTCTTAGTTTGGCGCTGCCTTGGCGGTACTGCACCTGCTTATTTGCAGGAGCTAAGTCGCCCTTTCACTGCCAGTAGTGGTCGACGACCACTTCACTCTGCATTTCATTGCGACCTGATCGTCCCTTTTGCACGCACTTCCATAATGCAGATCAGGCTTTCTCGGTCGTGGGACCTACCATCTGGAAAAGACTTCCCATAGAGCTCAGTCTCCTACCAAAGAACTCCTCATCTTCATTTTACGCCTCTCTTAAAACTGTCCTTTTCAGCCGAGGGTTAAACAGGGAGTGCCTCTAAGTAGATATCTGAAGGGGCGC
>OY365809.1:46281498-46316498 GCA_959347315.1 Bimastos eiseni | reverse complement strand
CGGGAGTAAAACAAATTGGGACCAAAGAAACTTACTGAGATAAACTAAAAGACAAACAACACAAAGACAGTCTGTTACTGTATGCAGCGTGATAGGTAAAACTATTTCGCTTAAGATACCATTCTTTCGAACAAGTCTAACCTTCTTGTAGACGTAATAGTTGGGAGAATCCTCTTCCGCTTGCTCGGCATCTGCATTCGGAATCTTCGCCGAATGTTCCAATGCGTTCATCGTGTGACAGCCAAATCTGAATTTATGTGTCATGACTTGGAGATAGCCTAGTCACCGTCGTCCGATGTGCTTCGATTCCTCTTCTACAAGGCAACCGCCAATCCCTGGAATCGGTCACTGAAGTCGCAGCTATGATCACTAACTGGTCGTTGGACCATAACCCTTCTTCCTCCCTTCAGCTCGATCGCGCCCTCAACATCCTTTCGGTCAACGTTGGCGTAGACGAGTTTTCCCGACGAAATCTGATCGCAATTAGCGTATCTATACCACAATGAAATTCCAAAACAGCGCTCGCGTCGACAGCCGCAGAAGGCGTTTGGAGCGCCGCTCGAAGGAGCGCTAGTAGGAGCAGCGCTGCTGGGAGCACTGCTGGAAGCGCTGGAAGCGGTTGCCGAACGTGAACTCTAGAACAGTTTGAGAGCAAGAGCGCGGAGCTCCTCCTGTGAGCAGCGTCTGAACAGCGATAGAGAAATAACGAACGCCGTCCTCCGCAGAATAATATTCCTGTTTTCTTTCCAGCTCCTCCTCGTCCTCGTCCTCCTCCTCCGCTGGGGCGGAATTAGACCGAGCGTTACTATTAATGCGCTAACGGTCAGCAGTGTAATTGCACTGGACGGCTACATTGGTCCTTCCGAACATCCGTCGGTCTGTGGAATGGGTGGTGGTGGGTGCGCTGTCTGCATGCCATTGCCCACTGCAGGCGCTCGAGCCGTCCATCCGTCCGTCCGAGCGTACGATAGAAGAGGTCCACTGCCACCGCCGCCGTCGCCGACAACGAAACCCAATCGATAGGGGTCCTAATTAATTAGCCGGTGGAGTGGGACGGTCCCGACTCTGACGCTAGCGCTGGCAGCCAACGTAGCCAACCGATACAGATCCGTCTGAAATCTGTGGTCGTTGTGAGAAGAGTCCCTGCAGCAGCAGCCGAGCAGTCCAACAGCAGCCCTTGATCGGCGGCCGATGATGCTACGCAGGGCAGCCGCGTCCCTAGCGGGCAGGCGCAGGCAGGCAGGCAGGCAGGCAGGCAGGCAGGCAGGCAGGCAGGCAGGCAGGCAGGCAGGCAGGCAGGCAGGCAGGCAGGCAGGCAGGCAGGCAGGCAGGCAGGCAGGCAGGCAGGCAGGCAGGCTGGCAGGCAGGCAGGCAGGCAGGCACTCCGTTGAATGCGGCCACTTCGTAGGCTGCGTGCAGCAGACGCAATGCGTAGAGCGTTGATTTTCGGTTTCTTATCTTATTCCGTTGTTTTCACTTCGTCGCTTCGTCGCTATGTCGTCGTCGTCATGTTCGATGGAAGACGAGATCATCCCTCCTTCCCTTCTCCACTTCATCCCATCTTTTACCTTGCGCTCCAGGCTTGTCAGTATCCACCGATGCTGCTGCTGCTGCAACTGGGCGACCGACAATCCTTTCCCTGGGCCGTTGCTGGACCAGGGCATCGCCAGGGCAGAGAAAGGCGCGCACGCACCGACCGTTCGGTCGGTCGGTCGTGTCGCGGTCCATCTTCGCTCCTTAGCCCAACCGATGCAGCAGCAGCAGCAGCAGCAGCAGCTGAGCATTAACAGTGGTCAGTGGTGAACAGAGGTTTCAGACGGTGTCGTCGGTCATCGCTGGACGACTGACCAAGCGAGGATTGTCGCCAATTCCTCCATTTCATTACGCTCCGGTGGTGCCAGGAGGCGGCCTGGAGAAAGGAGGAGGGCGTCATCAGTCATCTTCTCTTTGTTACAGCTGGAAACTGTCGGACTCGTCGTGTGAACTTGACCTGATTGAATAGATATTTCTTTCCGATAGTTGTGTCCTTTCGAGGTATAGAGACGCAGTTACAATCACTCACTGTCGTAAGTTCAATTGACACAACACACGGTGATAATTATAGCAACCAGTGAGGGTGGATTCAGGATTTGACGAGGGGGCATTGCAGAAGAGTAGGGCCTCCGAACCGTGGGTGGAGAAGATGCCTATGCACTGCGGTAAAATAAAGAGATTTCTAACAATCGGTCTCATGAAATTTTATTAATCTTTGTTGAAATTGACGTCTGGGTCCATCAAGTTTTGTGTTTGTCATTCAAGGGTCGATAGAAATTCCGGGTCCCTAGGAGTCCGAGAAGGATGAAATTTATCACCAAGCCTGTTTAACATTCTGGCAGAGCAGGTAATGTGAATAGCACTACTAATAGGAGCATGCGCAGTCTGTGATAAGCCATGCAGCAGATAAAGTAAATATCCAGAGCAAGAGTCGGAAAGACAGGGATTCAGAATTGAAGGGAAGACTATAAATAGCCTTAGATATGCTGATGACATCGTTCTACTGGCCACTTCACCTGAGGATTTACAGGAGTTGGTGCAACGTGTTGAGATAGCAGCAAAAGAATACAGTATGCTGATTAACGTAGTAAAGACAGAAGTAATGACAAATAACAATGACGCACTTTTGATCAAAGTGGACGGATACAAACTCTAACAAAGGGACTCATTTACTCTCTCGACGGAAGGAAAAATGAAGCCACTTAACTAAATTCTGTCAAATTAGGACTTTGTCAGGAATTGACGACAGATTCATAGATTCGGATGCTAAATTTCAATTGGACTAATCATAATCACAGAGTCACAGTTGGTCTTAGCCTAATCACAATCACATCATGATCTTGATAAATTCGGTCTATGTCGTCCAACAGTGACGTAATAACATCATATAATCTTTTTCTGTAGAGAATATTCAATGATTGAATCTGTCATCTGCGCGCATCAGTTGTAGACCTATTTGAGAAGTGATTCTGTTGATTACGATGAACGCATTCGTTTCATTCGCCTTTTACAATCTTTACCTTTCCTTCAGGTTGTTTGTTGCTATAGTCGACAGACAGACAGAGAAATCCTCTGTTGTATGAGACAGAGACAGACAACAGGCGGCAGACAGCAGTGATGTCTCTGCCTCTGTCTCTTCCTCTGCCTCCGCCTCTGCCCCGCCCCTCTCTCCCTATATATATATATATAATATATATATCTATATATATATATAAAAATATAATATATCTACCTTTCTGTCCGTCCGTCTGTCTACATCCTCCTTTCGCCAGGATTCCAGGATCCTTCTGACTCACGATGTTGACGCTTCCGATCAATACTTGAGACCCGGCTGCCTTTTGCAGACGTATTTTGTGTTATGTCCGTCCGTCCGCCCGTCTCTCTCTCTCTCTCTCTCTCTCTCTCTCTCTCTATATATATATATATATATACATAATATGTAATATATATATCAGAGGTGTAACAAGGTTTTGAAAAGAGGGGGGGCCACAAATTATCCTAACAAAAGTTATCTTAGCATAATTACTCCATAGAAATAAGATATGCAGGACATTTTTAAAGTATACACTATAAAGTAGGCCTAATATTTTGTACAATATACAGTAAAATTGCATGCAAATTAATCTTTCCCATCATCGTGAGGCTTGTAACATGGTCATTGCAACAGCGCATAGGCTGAATGCCAAATTAATTTCAGCTCTAACTTGCCGCAGATTCATGTCAAAGTATAAGTAATTTAAATCTAATATTGATATGCAATTATGCATGCATACGGACATTTTTCTAGCGCCTTAATAATTACTTACTTAATGTGCCAGAGTTTTGATTAGGAGTTCATGTTTAATCAATGACTACAAAACAACTATAATGTGGCTATAAGATGGTCGAGTACATTTGGCTGGTGATAACAAGGCAATATCAAAATTCAATAGGCAGATTCTTGGGATTTAGGTGGAAGAGCAGTACTTGAGTTGACCTTGAGATTGCTATGAAGGTATGAAGTAGTTGCAACATTATTTCCATGGCCTCTGCATATGAAAGTGGGAACCCATTCATCATTCACTCTCGGAGCTTTCTACTTGAAGGGTGTAACACTTATTTATTGTAAGATCACTTGGTTGACACATTGCAATCAACACCAGAAACTAAGTTAGTATTGCCAATTTCCAAATGAGTAAGTTTTTCGTCCAATTCAATATTCGGAGTCTTCGTGGTCAACGGGACAACCTTAGATTCGTAAATTGGATTCTCGGGATACGATTTTTGTCAGGCTTACATGTAGACAGCAAATGGAAGTCATGGGGTCACGATTGCGGATTCGGATGATGGCAGGAAGAAAGACCGACCACGCACGAGACGAGACTTATGTAGAACTACACTTCGACACATTCTTTCATCAGCCTCCATCACCAAGAGAGTAGCTCCACTCAAGTCTTCCATGCTAAGAACTTCTCATGATAGAGGCGTTGGCTAGGAGGTGCATGTCCCAACAGTCGTTTCCAATCAAATTTGTGCCCTTGCATGGATAGGAACATCGACTTCATATATACCAACCATTAGACTATTTCTGTAGCCAATGATGAATATTCTATTGACAGAAATTTTCTATATATTTTGGGAAGGAACAAAATGGTACATTATAGATGAATGAATAACCAAACAAGCATTTTTTTATTCTCCTTTGAAAATGACAGTTTTTATACCTGCATTAAGTAAGAACAAATCGTAAAAAGAAACTTTGAACTGTAGGAAATTTCTTCACTCACAATACATACCTTAATCATTAAATATAAAAAGCGATTGAAGAAACATAAAAATTAGAACAGATTGGGGGGGGGGGGCACTGGGGGGCAATGAATACTAAAACTGGGGGCTTTGCCCACCCCAGTTTTAAAACTGGGAGGCAGGTGCCATGCCATCCGTTTGTCACACATCTGATATATATATATATATATATATATATATATATATACAGTCAGTCTATTCCTCTTCCTTCGCCTCGTATCTCCTTCTCCGTCCTCTTACTCTCTTTTCCTTAGTCTGTCTCTCCTCCTGTCAGTATCTCTGCATCACTCCCTGCCTCCGTCTGTCTGTATGTCTCCGTGCCTTCGTATCGTCCCCTAAGCTGCCACAGACCCTCCCTCTCTTTCATTGCAAACACAGATGAACGACGTCTGCTCAACTCCTGCCATTGATATTCGAGAGAAGTCGACCGACCGACCGACCGATTGACGATGGCCGACGAACAACGAAATTGGACGATTCTGGTGATCCAAGCACCGTCTGGACGGAAGGAAGGAAGGATGAAAGGACGGATGAAAGGACGGATGTAAGGAAGGAAGGAAGGAAGGAAGGACGGGTGAGAGGACGGAAGGAAGGACGGATATGGCAGTAGGCCAACGAATGAATAACGGACGGGTGGGATGGTCTGTATCCTCTTGCAGGCAGCAACTCTTCGAGATGGGAAACAATGAGGTTAGCATTGAAAGTGCATGAGATTGAAATAGCCCTGTGACGAGTCATTGAATGGAAGGTCGGAAGGTCGGTTAACGTCTCTTGACCCTATATAAGTATACCCGACAGAAGGCGCATGCAGAAATCTATGTCTCATCGTCTCTTTTCTATTCTATACTCATCAACTTTGACATTAGTCTAAATAATTTTCATATTTTCCAATCAGTCTACAGCGCTCCGAATTTTAATTTAGAATTATTTCTTTGGAATTATTTAGAATTTGCTAGAGGCAGAAATGTTGTTCTGACGATTTGCTGGTTGCACGATTGAGCTTTTTGGTCATAGGCTATCTATAGCAATTTTATCGAGATCACGATGACGTCATTAATAGAATTTGCTGCGCTATAAATATTCCAGATGGTCCTGAACTCTGATCTTGACTGGACGTCCCTATTAAGGCTGTCAACGGGTACCAGAGTAGCCGGGTACCCGCCCGAGGTTGACTGCCCGGGCAATAAAATCGGTTCTCGAATGCCCTACCTTTCCTAAAAAAAATGTTCACGCAGTCGAGTACCCGAGTACTCGCTCCGCGGGTCGACAGGTACCCGGTCGTGATTTCAACATTTTTTGACAGCCTTAGTCTCTATACAACTTCCGACACAATGCAGCGCTCGCGAATAAGCTGGTGCCCTGAGCCAATAGCTTTAGAAACGTTTATAATTACATTCGAAGACCAACTTTCTAAGCCAGATCACGAACTATGCATATCATATCTTATTTATTTTACGCAACTCAATGACAGTTTTTATAAACTCAGCTAATTCAAAGCGCTGCCTTTTCTCTTCTTAAGATTCGCTCGTTATCCGAGGATACAGGTTCAAATCGGTTGCAACGATCAATTTAGAAATGCTTCTAGGGCTGAACGATCATGATACATGAAATGTTCCACTAATATCTTGACATGAATAATCTCTCAACACTTCGATGACCTCTGCCTAGAGACACACTGAGCGTCATGGACAATGGGATTCAGTGCTGAAAGGACAATGCGATCGGATAGGAGGAGGAGGAGGAGGAAGATGAGCAGTGGTGGCTCTAGCTTTGTCCATCAGAGGGCAAAGAGGGGGGCCGAGGTCCCGAGAGGGGGCCAATTGTATACCCAAATTTGTCAAAACTGAGAGTGCTAGGTATGGCTCCACACTGACTGACATCGACCAGATACATGTATATGCATTGTAGAGCAACATGAATTCTTCACATCAACAAACTAGATATTTGAAAATAGAATGACTTTATTTAAAGGTAAAGCATTAACTATGCACATTACATACACTTAATGAAAAGCAAGTTAGGGTTAGGGTTAGCTTAGGGTTAGGGCTAACCCTAACGATTGTCATGTCAAGAGCCAAACTGATCCAAAAAGGCACCTATGGTAATGGACTCTTCACGAACAGATTCAATCGACAACATTGTCAGACTACTTAGATGGATATCAGACATAGTGTTTTTAGATATGTTTTAATTAATTTCAGAGCAGAAAAGCTTTTCCGACAGGCTGTTTATGTTACTGGTAAAACAATGGCTATTATCGACATTCAGTACATTTCATGAAATGCAAGTTTGTACGGCTCCAGAAAGAAGCCAGAACTATCGTTTATAGGTCTTATTAGCTGCACATAAACCTGAATGCATTAGCAGGGGCCCAAATTGGGGAATTTCATGGTTGAAGTCTTCAACATTACTGTCCTTACAAAAGTACAAAAGACACAACGTTATCATTATAATTATTTCAAGAAAGACATTATGTTTTGGCATAAATGCCTGTCATAGCAATAAGTGAGTGGTCAGAGAATCGCCTCTCTATTTCAGAAATCAGCTGCCTAAATGTGGCCTGTGTGTTCACTTGAGAACGTTGTTCCACAGTTTCATCAACTGCCCAGCTAGAAAAACGGATAGGCATTAAGAGGACAGTCGGACACGTTGCTTAGTTAATACTGAGTTAATTTAACAATTCCTATTTTACTTTTTTACTTTTCTGCCTTTACAAAGACCTCTGTTTCATCTCTATTTTCTTTGAAAGAGGCAGTTTTGTCTGACAACATAGGCAGCTGCAGATACGTAACACTTGAAGACTGGAGTTGAATTGATACAATATGTACATACATAACGTCTGGTAATAATAACAAGCACCTAGCTTCAAACCATTAACTGCTCTTTCAAAATTTTGCCAAATTTGCCGAATCAACATTCTCTAGCATATTATACCAATGCATCTAATTGAATACTGATATTAAGGCAAGCAACAATACGGCAAGTCCTTCTAGTTTCACTGATATGCTGGAATTGCCTCACCGGATCCCTAGGATGTAACTCACTATGTGCGTCAACCCATCTCTTATGCACAAGAGACCTTGAAGTAAAAACGTATAACCTTTCAATTATAAGTAATGCAAAAATCTCTAGCTTATGGAATAGATTCATTAACTGAAATTACATTCAATTAAAGTGCGTGGCAATGGAAATAAATGGCCAGTGCCCTATAACTGCTGGACACTCTTATTAGCACTGTTCATTACACTTGCACCATCATAACCTTGACCAACTTTATCTGAACCTATGTTTGCCCCAAATGACTTAAGAGCATCTAAAATAAGCCACGACAATTATTTCTTTGCATCTAATCCGATTGCTGATTTGAAATCTAGAAAATATTCATTCAATTTCTTGTTGGCAAAAAATCGTACTACAAAGAATATCTCTTCCTGCGACTAATATCCTTTGTAACATCAACAAGGATTGAAAGTATATAGATTCCTTGACCTCTTATATCACATGATCTCTGACCATATAATTTATATCACTAAAAATTCTAAGCAAGTAAGTAAGTGATCCCGTGAGAATGTTCAGAAAAAATGATTTCAGATTTCGTTACGCCAGTTAGTACTTCTTGCCTTGAGAATGAATGAAAAAAATAATTATGAATTTCATCATATATAAAAATAGTAAATAAATATTAAATCTAAATGACACCATATTTCACAGCACGTGGGGGGGGGAAAATCTGGGGAGGCCAGTGGGGGGTACAAGCTGAGTTGGAGGGGGGGGCCATGGCCATCTCTGGCCCTCTGTGGAGCCGCCACTTTAGAGGAGGAGAATCAAAGGGATGAAGAGGAGAAGAATGAAGAGCAAGAGGAGGAGGAAGTAGAGGAGGATGAGAAGGAGGAAGAGTGCTCGGCTGAGAATCACGTTGTTCAGCCGATGGAAGATATAATTAGCGCGTTGGAAGGCAAATGGGTCAGTGACGTTGCATCGGTTAATTGCTCTGAAGGGTCTGAAGTGAATGAATGAAGAATTAAAAAGACGGGACGCAACGAACAAAACAACGCCGAAGGCAGAAATTCTGTTTTATGGAAACGATCACTCTGCAGACCTTCCCAATGACACTTACCTCATCCCATCCCATGATTCCCACCACATACACAAAGAGCCCACCGATGGATCCCAAGATTACCCATGCACAGCTCATAAATATGCAAATGACGTCTGTCTATTGCGACCGTGTGACCTTGACCATTATTCGATGAATAGATTGCCCTAGATTCTTCACCACACATGGACGGCATGCGCTCTCTGTTCTTATGTTTGTTACGTCACCAGTGTCGTTAGGTAACCTCTGTAGGTCTGTGACCCACTGTTCTGTTTGTGACGTCACCGGTCTCTCTTCGGTAACCGCTGTTATCATTCTTATGTCTATCCTTCTCTCTGTCTCTGTCTGTCTGTCTGTCTGTTCTGTCTGTCTCCACACTCTTCTTTCGTCTGTTACGTCACTCTTTGGTAACCGCGGTCTTTACCTCTGTATGTTACGTCAGTGCTCCATTTCTCCCTCCTCCACCATCTCTCTCATTCTGTTTATTATATTCTCTCTCTGTCGCTGTCTCGGTCTTTCTCTCCTAGTCGCTGCTAATATGGCGATATCATCGAAGGCTTGAATGACATTTGCAGTATTGTCTGACCTGAAGGATGAGTGATTGGTTGGTCTCTGATGGAAAGACACAAAATGGCGGCGATTGTGGATGCGTCGTTTTCTTTTAATGCGTTTGTATGGCAATTCCATGGACTGAAGAACAGCTTAGCTAACACCTGTCTAGTGTCAACGCCCTCATTTTCTTAGCCTCGGCATGCGAAGGCCATTACGTCTCATCTCCTAACAAGTGTACGGTCAGTGTACGCAATTCCGCCAATTCGTTTCGTTATAGTAATGAGGACAATTGAACTGGCATCCTAAATAAACGGTCCTACGCATCAGATCTGTGCACCAATTCAAATGGAGGTAATTGAGGTTTAAATTGGTGGCTACATCAATTGACAAGTGATATCCCCAGCCGAAAGACCTACAGCCTTGTGCACGTGCGTTAGGATTGGCATCAGGCAGACATACCTGCACTAGAAAGTTGAACACTTTCTTTGCAAACTCTGAGGACACATTAGAAACTTGACCAGTGCTTCCTTGGCTAATAAGATCCACATTCCAATGATCACATTGAAATCCGTGCACAGAACGGTTATATGTAGAGATTGTAATTCAGGACCATAATAATTTTTCCGGAATTTCGGGATTTTTCGGTACAATTCCGGAATTCTCATTTAGAACGTATTGACAGACTCATTACTGTCAATTTCCAACAAATTAAAATACTGATTTTGGTACTTTTTTTTTAATTCACCCCAAAAAGTAATGTTATTGGGGTGGCCAGAATACTTTTATGTCCTTAGGGTTAGGGATAAGGTTAACCCTAACAGTATATAAATAGTATGAGCTTGCGGAATTATTGCTGAAAGTGTTAGAAGATTCATGCTTATATGTTATATTTCAATTTCTAACCCAATTTCTTAATACCGCAAGAAATAAAATACCAATACGCAATTTATACATCATTTCCGCTCACATCATTTAGGAGCTATAGCTCCTTTTCATTATTACAATATCAGTGAAATTTTGGGGTGAATTAAAAAACAAGTACCCTAATTTTATGTCTTCTTTACTAGTAGGCCTATAATACCAAACTACACATAGAAGTAGCGTCGAAGGTATCATAGTCCTATTCATTGACAATGGTCAAAGAATAGATAAAAAGTTACAAACTTAAAGAACAGAGATACAGCCTATAAGTCACGGGGTTAATGAATCCATAATGCATCAGGCATGCTTCTGAAAATATGAACGCTGGAAGGCAATGGAAGCACAGTGAGTCCAATGTTTCATCAGTCTGCAACCTGGAGCAAATATGCCTAACGCCGGCAGCAGAAAACGCATGATCAGCTTCAACACAGTAGCTACTTGCTACAGGTGTTCAATCAAAAAATAATGCCAACAGACTCCTCATCAGTATAGCTTTTTTGTCATGGCGCTTGTGTCTTTGTAGAGAACTAAACTCTCTACAAACTTTGTAGTCATTTTGAGGACTTTATCCTGCGTTCCCGGAATAACGCACGAGAGTCTTTTTGCGCACAGTTCATAAACCTAATAGCGCAATTAATTATTAAAAGTCTTAATTATTAAAAGTCATACGTACCTCACATGAAATATAGGCCTACTAGGCTATATCATATTCATATAGTCATAATTATGTAAATAAAATAAAGTTCTGTATCTTGTATATCATGAATTATGATAATAATAATGATAATAACTGCTATTTAAACCCATAATTTCACTTCCCAAATTCCGGATTTCGTACTTGAATAATTCCGGAATTTCGGTATTTATAAAAGACCGGAATTTCCGGAATTGCAATATCTAGTTATATGTGCAAAGCCTCAGCTCAACACATCACAGATACCGATTATTATCTGACTATATATATATATATATATATATATATATATATATATGCCCTAAATATATGCAAATACACATCAGCAAATACACATCAATTAGGACTTTTTAAAGAAACTGTGCATCCATATATACATATGTACAGTTTGTACACACACACACACGTTTCGAATATGGCAGAATCTTTGAAAGGTGAATGATCGCATTATTTCGAATATAGGGGCCATCCACATATTACGTATGCAACGAGGGGAGTTTCCAATTTCTGCGATTTTGCGTACGGGTGCGTGTTGGATTGGGGGAGGGGTCCCGAAAATACGTACACACGCAAATATAATTTACAATTATGATGTACACAATGCGGAGTATTAAAAATCAGAACTGTAAACCCAATCACAGACTATATTCTTGCTTAATCAATTTTATGTAGCATTAAATCTTTAAAATGTAAGTATGGTAGTGTTTTATTTCTTCATAAAAGTTAACAAATTTAAGCTGTTAAATAATATGCTTAATAAAAATATATATCCTGTGGTAAAATCAATGTCTGATAGATGTCTTTAGCTATTTAACCTTTGCAATGGGGCAGGGGTAGAACTCAAATGTATGTACGCAAGGGGAGGGTCCATGAAATGTACGCAGTGCAACAGAGGGACGTGGTCTGAAAATTCGATTTCTTCCCATATGTAATATATGGATGGGCCCTAAATGAACTGTTGCTCGAAAGAATGCTTAGAACCATTGCGAAAACAGAAGAGAATCGTCAACCATTGAGGGAAAGATGATCAGAAGCAGATCGAGTGACTTCATAGACCATAGCACCAGTCGAACAAGTTCACATCAAATAGACAACATGCAGTTAACAAAAAGCCATACGGTCCTAGGTCCCATTCATTCGCTTGGAGGCCCCATTCATTCATTCATTGTCATAACATGTCATTTTCTTTGATACTGTTGACTTCCAATCGAATTTCAATGCACACAAAGCTGTATCGAAGCATCTTCACAAATATTATGCCATATTAACAATTTCAACTATTCACCTAATTCATTAGACACTCACACACTCTCTCTCTTTCTCTCTCACACACACACACACACGCACGCACGCACACAGACACACATATATCTATACACTTATGGACAAGAAAATAACATAATGTTCATTTGTCTTACATTGAATTAAATGCGTTCCTTAATTGAGAAAATCCACAAATATTTATATATATATATATATAAATTCATTCATATATATATATATATATATATATACATGAGTGGTAACGCATATACACAAATACACACATTTATATATATATATGCATATACATACATATATACATATATTATGTATACAGGTGTAAAGCGAATATGCACCCATGTATATACAATACTTAACTGATTTCTTCACTGTGCATTTGTGCTAATTTATTATGCACAGAGGAAATTAGAAAACAAGTGATTATGAATAAATCATTTGACAGTAGACGAGATCAAATGTTCGATCCAATCATCTTCGATCCAACGCCCGCTGACGATCGGGGTGGGGGTTTCATCTGCCAGGAGGGGGTGGCGGGGAAGAGTCAGGATGGACTGTCACCAAGTACAGCACAAAGAAGCCCTTCTTCAAGCAACTGTTCCTCAAATGCACCAAAGCCTTAGGGGGCTTATCGATTCTGGTCACAGATGATCAAACACTCTCTTCATCTGTCTATGTCTGTCTGTGTCTGTCTGTGTCTGTCTATGTCAGTCTGTGTCTGTCTATGTCTGTCTATGTCTGTCTGTGTCTGTCTGACTGTCTGTTGCTATGATGCCATGCACATGAGACATACATCCAGAGTCCTCTTAGAGAAGCAAACACTTCTTCTGTTTAAATGCTCATGATCCAACCAATGATCGATCTATGATCTTCTGTTCCTATACATCGATTCCAAGGCAGTTGAGACCGGCCTCTGCGATTGGAACATATCTCTCTCCAATCTGGATGAGTAGAATAGTCTTATCAATGTGAGATCTTCTGCCTGGATCGCGATGGCACGGCGTCCACCGATGCACGACCGTTCCTTCCATTCCCTTCTCTGGGATCCATCCGTTCCAACCGGACTTCCCCCCATTCAAACGCCAATCCTCGTTTGGCCAGTGGACGTCGATCGGACGACCGAGGTTTATGTTGTCAAACATCTTTGAAGTGTCCGTTATCTAAATGAAATAAACAACAGAATTACGTCATCATTACGTCATGCGTGGTGTGTAAATACACGACTTTAATATCCAATTTATCATCATCAGTGAGTAGGATACCTTACTTGCAAGCTTACACACATGGAGACTTCCCAATAATATCAGGATACATTTATTAACCTTGTTGTTCCTGTTTACCATAAAATCCTTAACACTTTTGAGCACGACTGACATAATAATAGGTCAATCATTTCACATCACAGCATGCGACTGACGGTAACTGCTGTCATTCAGCATGACCAACTACATTGCTATAAAATTGGCTAATCAGCATCCTGGCTATCCTTTCTACTGCATCTCAGATGCAAATATGACTGCCTGGTGCATAACGATGCATGCTGCTATTATAATCTGAAGCCATATATATATATATATATATATATATATATATATATACACATACACACACACACAGGTGGTCTCTTGGCAGCCTCTTACGAGGTGGTTGAGGAAAGTTGTACCAAGGGAAAAATATATAAGTTCAATGAATGTATGGATAGTCTATGTATATAATACTATGTATATATGCTACGTATATGCTCATACGGATAATACGTATATGCTATGTATGCACTGTGTATGCTATGTACATGCCTGCATGTACTAACGGAAAGTTCTACAGGTGGTGCGTATTGCTAGCTAGAGCATAGCGATGATCATTTTAGTGTGTTCTGCAGTGGTGTATGCTCTGTCGTGCGTCAGATTCCTAGTCGTCTGTTAGCTATGGCGTCGTGGAAAAGATACACCTCTGCGCAGGTATTACACTGAGCGCAAACAGTCTCCAAGTCATAGATGTGTTGTGTGCTACAAGCATGGACAGCGCAAAGAGACACGTCATTTCTGACGCACATGTCCTTTTAGAGCCTGCACTCTGTGTCGTGCCGTGTTATGAGGATTATCATTCCACTGCAGACTTTTAGCCAGGTTACCATAGAGTGGAGTAGAGTACAGAACAGTAAAAAGTTACTATAAATTACAAATGCTTTCCAATATCTTCACATAATTGCTTATTGCCAATAGGGCTGCCACGTGCTCTCAACAATTTCCGATAACCGCTAATAAGGCTGCCGTGTGCTGACAATAATTGATCCTGCGGGCAATGTGTTAAAACCATTCTGTTCTCAATCCAGAATTTCTGCCATTAGATCTGGAATGCCTCATGAAGGAAATAAACAAATGCTGAGGTCTCTCTATTCAAACAAAGCACTACATAAATTTGCTATTACATTCATAGTTACAACCAATCGCTTTGCTCTCTTGTTCAATTCCTTCCGACTGAGCATCACCTGTACTCGCTGTGAGCAGCACTCCTTGCTCGTATCGCCGATGAGCCCTGCGAGACTGGACAGGGCGCCACTCGGCTTGCTGGCAGAGCTGGCGTTGGAGACGACGCTTCCTCGGTTGAGTGTTGGGTGGAAAGGGAAGACGTCCTGCAGCGGCTGAGACGAGTTGACGCTCGTGCTCGATGGCGGCTGAGTACGAACCGTGCTCGGAGGAATGTTTGGCGCTCGACAGCTGAAGACGTCATCGTTCATCATTGAACTACCGCTCGTACAACTTGACCCACAGCGATTCCTCATCCTATTTTACACACACATACCGCTTATGACAAGACTAATTAAGCACTGCTTTAGAGTGGTGGCATATTACGCTAGGGTCTTGTACTATTGTGAAAATGTAATGAGTAATTGCAACAACTTCTACAGCGTCATTGCTACAGTGTGCACTCCTTTACCCAGTTACGCTTTTAACAGAAAGCGGTCTCGAGTCTTCTAAAGCGATGCAAACACAATGGTGAATACAATAGTTTTGCAGCCTAGCACCAACTATTACCTTCTGCATTAGTCAGTCAGTCAGTCAGTCAGTCAGTCAGTCAGTCAGGTCAATCAGTCAATGCAAATTATATATTGCCTCTTCAAAGTAACTATTCAGAGGCGCTCATGAGCATAGGCGAAGCTCCTGGATTGGGCCGTGGCAGAGCTCATGAGCGTAGGTGAAGCTTATGGATTGGGCCGTGGCAGAGCTCATGAGCGTAGGTGAAGCTTATGGATTGGGCCGTGGCAGAGCTCATGAGCGTAGGTGAAGCTTATGGATTGGGCCGTGGCAGAGCTCATGAGCGTAGGTGAAGCTTATGGATTGGGCCGTGGCAGAGCTCTTGAGCGTAGGTGAAGCTTATGGATTGGGCCGTGGCAGAGCGCATGTGGGGAACCACCAGACAGGGCAGAGGAACGAAGGGAAACCCAAACTGTCTTTATAACCAAGGAGTCAAGTTTAACATCAAGTCTTAAGTGCCATCGAGTAGATTTAAGTGAAAATTATATGTGCTAAATGTGTGAGTTAAACCTAAACATTGGATGAAAAGGTATCTCTTCAGAAGAAATATGGTCTTGATTTATAAGAATCAATTCTTGCCCTATACTAATGACTACATGCACAGCTTCTTCGCCAACATCCCATTCACAAACCAGAAGACATGGAACTAGTCGATCCAATTACTAATGAGGTCAATGAGATGTCTGCCAAAAAGCAGCTACATAAATACCAAGACAGATGATACCAAGACAGATGATTACATTCCAGCAGCCAAGAGCAACAAACACACTCTAAGTAGAGACCTTCATGTAGTGCTATATAAATGACCCTCTCTTTACCTCTTCCAGAAAACTAGAGACCTTCATGTAGTGCTATATAAATGACCCTCTCCTTACCTCTTCCAGAGATTTCTTAGGGCGCTGAAGACGGCATTGATGCTGAACTCTCTGCCTGCGATGCTGTTGTACTGGTCGTTGGTGCCAGAGTAGGAGGTCGTGAGGGGTGACACGTAGATTGGATATCCGATCGGTTGATCACAGGATGAGTTAATCATGTTACGTAATGCCTGCTTGGCGTTCTGGATGCTCCCTCGCTCAGGATTTCGATTGCGAAGAAAGATGAGCTCCTGAAGTTGACCAGACCAAAGCCCACGAACACATTCACGATTGACCTGATGACATTCAAAGGATGACATTGAGACAGATACTCACAACATCATTGTATCAGACTTAACAGTAGACACATGATGTGCTTTATAGTAATATTAATAAGTAATTACAGCATATTATGCCTCACTTCTAGTGGCAACCGTTGCTGCCACCGTTTTGTTACATTATGACCTGGTGATAATATAGAAGAAGTCACAGAATAGATTAATAACATCAACAGATGAGATCATCATCATCAGCAGCAGCAGTAGCAGCAGCAGCAGCAGAATAGCTGCAACTGCGAAACACTCTTCTTTTCTAGGTATTAGTAGAGGTCCTGATCAAAACCAAGATGTACCTTGATGACTCGGAAACTAAGGAACCGCTTGTTCAACATGATCACCTTGTATTCATCAGTTCCCTCATCAAATACATGTCTGTAACATAACAGACACCAGTGTAAAAATATTTCAGCAAAATAGATTGTCTAGTCACATCACTTTAATTTCTTTTCAATGTATTTACAGTGAAAAATCATTTGCAGCTCATAGACTTAGAAAGAAATGAATCTAAAGAAAATACTTGTAACGTAAAGTATAATACTCAAATCACGCATATAATTTATTCCTCTTTTTGTTTGCCTGTATATCCTTCTCTGTTCCTCTGTCTATCTGCCCCACTGTTTCAGTCTCTTTCCCTGTCTGTGATGAGGATCCCCTGGAGAAGTATTCAGTCTGTCTTGTTTCTTCCATTCACAGACTTTGCTAGTAAGTACATCTAGTACTACTCTCTTCCTCCTCTCCTTCTCTTTATGTCTGGAATAATCCTAGCATCTAGCGTAAGACTGCCTTTCGCTCTGAATTGGAACCTCATCCAACCCTGTTCATGGATCACAATGACATTTCCAATCGCCTGGTAACAGTCCGTTTACCTCTGAGCTCATCGTAGTAAGAAGAACTTATCAATAAATCAGATGATGTCATGTTTTTTGTTTCTTTTAGCCACAGAAGCTCAATGTTATCTCAGGAAATGAGATGCAATTCACTAATAATAACTATCTAAAGCACAATGCAACAAGCAACTTCAGAAGCAATGAGTATGTCCATCAGGGATTTGTTCTGGACAGTTGAAAGTTTTCACCTGAGAGCCAGAAGCGAAGGTACGTTGGAGAGGACCGCATTCCTCCACGCTGGGTCGGCTTCATGCGAGATGACCATGTTCTGCTCATGAGAACTGATGGCAGTGTACAGCGCCAGACAATCATCGTACTCATCAGGAGACGTAAAATGATCCTACACCCAATGCAAAAAGAAACATGATATGAGATAAATGATCCTACACCTAATGCAAATGAAACTCCTATAGCTCGACAATTTTAAACCCTTTGGTGGATTTCTTAAGAATTAGTTAAGCATAAGAGAATAACGTAGTGTGAGACATCAAACCAAAAAGCACATTAAACGACTAATTAAGACTCATTTCCAAGTGATTCACAATGAACTCCACTCAGCACAATGTGCTAAACAAATTAGTAAAAATATATCGAATCAAATACTATAGAAATGTGCTACATTGCTATAAAATGTGTAAACTTGCCGTAAAATAAGTAATCAAAGAAATTGTCCGAGATATTTCTTTCAAAATAGCTAAACAGATTATGTACTAATTCAGAATTGATGGGACTTGGCTTTGAAATGATGGCTAATGCACAAGTTCATCTAGGTTCATCTGGTGCTCACTTTCAGCAATTAAGTGCTACAAATATGTGCTAAATTAAACAGCTGTAAAATCTGCTAAATTAAATGTAACACTAGGCCATTAATACAAATCTGCTAAATTAAGTGCTATCGAAATGTGCCAATTGAATGAAACGCCACAGTTGGAGGACGTGAGAGTTGACCTGGTGGAGCTTGAGTGACATACGAACGCCAGGCGCCACAACGCGACGCAATAGCTCCATGTCACCAAAGACCCACTCGTCACGAACGGATGTGATGCGAAGGTCGCCTTTGAAGAGAGCGTGAAGACCACAAAGAAAGAACTCAACACTGAAAGAGAAGAACGCATGACATGACACAACAACAACAACGGTCATCACATGCAGATGACAACCATCACAGATCATGTAGAACATCTGCACTAGAGACAACACATACAGACATGCATTGCATACATACCACGTACAAGCTCACATACACATGCACACATAGATGTATACATCAGCAGCAGCAGCTACTCACAATCACAATTAAACAATGCACTTACTGTAGTTAAATGCCTTTTAATTGTATGAGCACTAATCAGTAGAATACAATTGTCATCATCATTATAATAATAATAATATTAGAGATGAATGAAAGTGGACTCACTTGGCAGAGGAGTTGTTGTGCGAAGCGGTGCCAAGAGCGCGACGGCCGAGCAGACTGAGCGCAAAGCACATCGTCACGAGCCAGGAATCGCGACCAGCATCGATGCTCTAAACAGACGACAATCAATGCTTTTGATTAAAGAGAGCAGAGCCATTGATTGAAGACAGCAATGCCTTTGATTGAAGATAGCAAAGCCCTTGATTGAAGACAGCAATGCCTTTGATAGAAAATAGCAATGGTTTTGATTGAACAAAGCAATGCCATTGTTTCTTTACAACATATATGAGATTAAGAGCAGCTGAAAGAAAGTCATCGTCTGCAAATTGTCTAAAACCTAAGTTCTACAGACTGATGAGTCTGATCAGTCATCAAATGGAGTTTGTGCTCCTCAACATCTTCAGATAGACGGTTGGACGGTTGGCTGACCAGTGTTCTTGGTCTCAAAGTCTGAAGGCATGCAGTCTTAAAATGAGAAAGCCAGATAAAGGCGATCGAAGACAAGTGAGGGAGAAAGAAGACACATATCTACACACAATCGACACATAAGACATCATCAGCCATAACAATAATACATTCACTCGGTCTCTCCTCTCCTGCGCACCATCCTCTTTTCAACCTCCTTCGTCCCTCCCTTCTTCACCTTCTCTGTCTGTCTCTCTGTATGTCCCTGTTGCTCTTGACAGCATACCTTATCCCGACGTGAGGCACAGTACTGTATCCATTCGTGGTAAATGTTGCAGAAGGAATTCTTGGAGACGCCCGACTGGCGACTGTCGAAATCCTCGTCAACGGAAGTGCTGAAAGTCGGGTCAAGGTCGACGTAATCTCTGTTCAGACAGGGTCGAAGGCCCTCGCGAATGCTCTCATCAGCCAGCCACTGGTCGAGCTTAGGAGACCTCACAGTGTAGTATATGATGCTCTGTTGAATGCAAACCAAGTAAAGATAAGTAACAGAGAAATTGACAAAAAATTAATGTGGATCTAAAGTCATTGGATGCAATTATGTGACATCAGATGATTCTCAATTCAAACACAATGCATCATTTAATTATATGATGTCAGATGATCCTCAATTCAAACACAATGCATCATTTAATTATATGATGTCAGATGATCCTCAATTCAAACACAATGCATCATTTAATTATATGATGTCAGATGATCCTCAATTCAAACACAATGCATCATTTAATTATATGATGTCCGATGATCCTCAATCCAAACACAATGCATCATTTAATTATATGATGTCAGATGATCCTCAATTCAAACACACTGCATCATTTAATTATATGATGTCAGATGATCCTCAATTCAAACACAATGCATCATTTAATTATATGATGTCAGATGATCCTCAATCAAAACACAATGCATCCTTTAATTATATGATGTCAGATGATCCTCAATTCAAACACAATGCATCATTTAATTATATGATGTCAGATGATCCTCAATTCAAACACAATGCATCATTTAATTATATGATGTCAGATGATCCTCAATTCAAACACAATGCATCATTTAATTATATGATGTCAGATGATCCTCAATTCAAACACAATGCATCATTTAATTATATGATGTCCGATGATCCTCAATCCAAACACAATGCATCATTTAATTATATGATGTCAGATGATCCTCAATTCAAACACACTGCATCATTTAATTATATGATGTCAGATGATCCTCAATTCAAACACAATGCATCATTTAATTATATGATGTCAGATGATCCTCAATCAAAACACAATGCATCCTTTAATTATATGATGTCAGATGATCCTCAATTCAAACACAATGCATCATTTAATTATATGATGTCAGATGATGCTCAATTCAAACACAATGCATCCTTTAATTATATGATGTCAGATGATCCTCAATTCAAACACAATGCATCATTTAATTATATGATGTCAGATGATGCTCAATCAAAACACAATGCATCCTTTAATTATATGATGTCAGATGATCCTCAATTCAAACACAATGCATCATTTAATTATATGATGTCAGATGATCCTCAATTCAAACACACTGCATCATTTAATTATATGATGTCAGATGATTCTCAATCCAAACACAATGCGTCACTTAATTATATGTCAGATGATTCTCAATCCACACACAATGCATTATTTAATTTCCAACTTCAATCATGAGTCAATCTTCGTCATGCGACCAAATGATCAAACAACGGACCTTGATGTAGTAGGTGATGAGTATCCGACGTAGATCGTAGACCTGGAGCATGGAGGCGGCGCTGTTGTCGGAGATGCTGTATCCCTCGAGGATGTACTTGGTGACAACGACCTCCCAGGCCAACCAGCGTTGGCTGAAGGCAACATTCAGAGATAGGAAATGAGGCAGATGACCCGGCTTACAACAACAGAACCCTAAGACAACAACAACAACAACAATGCAAATCAAGACTCAACTTAAAAAACAGTAAGAGAAAAGCACTGCTCTACCTCTTTCTTACAGCTGCTCTGATTCTATCTGGCTTGAGGACTCAGAATTCCACTTGACATTCAACTCTGGATAGAAATCAGCCTGTGAATAAGCTTAACAACATATGATACATGTATATCTCCTTCAGGTTTGAATAAATAGCCCACTGACTTTAACCCTTTAATGACCAGCGTGTACTAAAATGTATGAGAAAACATATGTAGCAGGTCGTTAAAGGGTTAAGTGAAGGACGATGAAAATGTGGATCTTACGATGATGTGCTATGAAAAGACTCTGCTATAAGAAATCATTTCAGTTGATGTCAAAGGCCTTTGTTGGGTACATAAGATGTCGTTAAACTCTGGATCCATCCAACACAATCCACAGTTCCATCACTTAGATTCTATCCCATGGATGTCACCCCTACCCCATGGGTATCACAACACCCACAATCTGTGACCCAATCTGTGCCAACTGGAAGCAAATCTTCTCAACAACACACCAATGTTTTCGTATCAATTGACGTTCTATGTTCTCCACTCAGTCAGTATATGGAAACTAATCAGACTTAGACTTCCAGAGTGTCCTTAGCAACGGAGATGACGGCGACTTTACCTTCGTCTGTTTCTGCGTCTTCTGTTATCGCTTCGACTTCTCTCTGCTGACAGTAAGTACCTATTTAGGAAGAAGAGACACAAAAGCAACAGAAACACACGGTTAAGAAACAGAAGAATGGAACCATTGCGTCCTGTATCTGCAATACACACCGAGATTACTGAAGAAGCAGTCAACGCTGGGCCAAGGTAAAGACCGATAACTACATCTCCACATCATACAGAGCATAAATAGACCTACCATCTATTATCATCTCTCAAAGGTGACAACTCTCAAACACTTCCCTCCCAGTGGATATAAGCACAAAGAAGCTCAGTATCTGACAAGTCCATCTGGCTCCCATCAACATGACAATATGGAGTGGTAGCAGTGGGAAATTGTCCATCGGTGATATGCCCCACCTCCCTCAAACCTCTAATCCTTTAAACCGTTAATCCCTCGTTAATCCTTAATCCCTCTAAACCGTTCTAATCCATTGCAACAATTCAACGTATTGTGGATCTTACTTAAATTAGATTTAACTAACTTTCGATCAATCAACCAATCAATCGAACTAGATATAGTGCCCATTCAAGATATCTACTCAGAAGCGCTCACAACCGGTAGCAACACTCCAGAGCCGGTCACTGTATTCACTCCAATCTAACGACATCCGGTCTGATCTGCACCTACCTCGAAATTCAAGTCCTCTGAGTTGAAATGTGACGAATCCGTTGCCGAGTTCGATGACGTGAACGAGAGCGTTGAGATAGTCCGATGCCATAATGAAGCAGTCGCCCTGAAGGGCGTTACCCCATCGACCCATCTGCAGATCACCACAGAGGCTGCGCTGCAACGACCGCGTCAGATGCTCATAGAAGATGGAATTGAGGTTATTGTCGTCTGCACCTGGATTTCGATCGAGTTGAGACGACAGACGCGTGTTTGAATGATCGACTCGTTTTGTGCTGTTGATCGACAGCAAAACAAACATCGTCATGAGGCACTTATAGCTCATAGCTTGCATTTCTATACCATTGTTTTTCCTATTTACAATGTCACCATTGTTATAACTACAGTTGACAGTGTTAAGTCAACAATGCCATAGACTTCCTTCTTGTTTCCTAAGAATGCTCATACCCTGAACAGCTGCCACTGCCAAAGATGTTTTTATAAGAATCCAAATACAACACAACAATTTAGAGTTTTAAATTACAATGGACAGTTAATATCACCAAAAGAAAAGTAAATGCAAAACAAGCATAGTAACAATTCAAAATATATTTTTATTATAATTATTACTAGATTATTGCCCGATCTAATATTGTCAAAAAAGAATTTGAAAATGTTTTTGCAATGTGCAAGAAATTCATCATGAAGAGGAGGAGAAAGATGAATAATTAACTGACCTAACGGAGGGGAGGGAGACAGAGGGATGGATGAAATGGTGAGGAAGGACAAAGCTCATTTCAATATATGGTGCTCCCACTCTGCCTCATCCCCCTTCCCTCTGCTGAAATTAAGTGAGTCCAGTTCATACAGTAAGACCCTACAGCTGCACCTGCCACCTATTGGCATAACATGAAAAGTCCATTATATACATAATAATTCTAAACAATGGGCAAAAAGTAAGAAAGATCATCTGACTTGTAGTCTCGTTCCCAGAATTTCATCGGCCGCACATACGACGTGAGGAAGATGGCGCTACCAAGGAGAGGATTAAGAGGAGCAGATACAACGGCTGAAACAATCGCTTGAACAAAGAGCATCGCAGAATCTGAGGCACCACAGGGTCAAGGTCACATCGAATAACAAACAAAAGAAGATATTCTATCAGTCTTTCAATTATTCTTCTTCACTTATCAAGTGCCATTATCTAAAGACCAACCACAAACAGATGATACAGAGATATTACTGTGAGTGAAGTAACTGTCATCTCATAGGAGGAGGAAATGATCGATCTCACTCACCCTCCTCTGCATCACAATTGGTCACCATCGTGTCCCATGATCAGTTAAAGAGAATGTTAGAAAACAGGTTGAAAGGATACGAGGCACTGAGAACGGCTGTGCAAACGCGTGGAATGCAGAACCCCAGGTGATCTGCCATGGAGCAATGTATGTGAGGATGAAGCGCAGTTTCAACATCAATTCATGCACCTAAAATACAATCAACAGATCTCACTCTCATCAGGTTGATAAATTGCATCAAAAGAGACAAACATTTCTTCAAAGAGATACCAACAGCAATGGGAATCGGCTGTCAACGCAAACATCTCTTCACGAGATGATAGGAGGAGGAGGAGGAGCAGGAGGAGGAGGAGGAGAAGAAGAAGAAGCAGAAGAAGAAGAAAAAGAAGAAGAAGATGGATAAGATTTCTCCATCCTCCTGGGTATATTGATCAGTTCTCGGATGAATAAGATTCCTCCATTATTTTTCCATCCTCCTGGGTACATTAATGAGTTCTTGGATGGATAATATTCCTCCGTGATTCCTCCATCATCCTGGCTATATTGATTACAGAAAGACAAACCTTCACCAACCACATAGCTAAAACTCTTGCTTCCTGCAACTCAACGCTTTTCGCGCCGAAGACGTGAGATAGCATTCACTACATGATGCAGCAAGAAGAACAACGGTCTTTATCTTCAGTCATGTGTCATATTCAGAAGAAGAAGATACCCTGCATTCTGTTAAAATCAGAACAAGATAAAATCATTCTTAGAATTTAACTAGTGAACTTCAACTTACAGACGGTAGGGTGGGATTGACTGACTGACTGACTGACCTTGTGAAGGACGATCGACAGAAAGAAGTAGTCGATGAGAAACGTTTCTGAGCATCCGTGACAGTCGTATCGGAAGAAGAACATTGTGAAGATGATGTATAGGAACTGGTGAGGAGTGTTCGTGAAGACACTGCGAAACATCTTCAGGCTACACATGACGATCACGAACGCAGAAAAACTACAACGACAACAACAATGACAACTCATGACAACCACAAACATACAACCATTGCTACCACCAGACAACAGAGGAGTGAAAATAACACCATTCACATAACCCATAAAAACCATCCCATAACCCATAAAAACCATTCACATAACCCATAAAAACCATTCACATAACCCGTAAAACCCATCGCTTGTGTTGCAGAAAATAACAATTAGCACAGTTTCCTTTCTCCCGTTTTTCCTTTATCGCCTCTGAGTAGTCACCTTGAAGAGACGCTATACACAAATTCTCATAATGAATGAATTAATAATAAAACAGAACTAAGTTAAAACTAAATCCCACAAGGCCTCTTAGTCCATCCATATAAGAATTTCTCAACCAGCCAAAATCTTTTAAATAAAAATTAAAAACTGACTCATTCGTTTTTTCGCACGATTTTCCCGACGACTTACAAGGTGCTGAGAAACTTTTGTCCTTCAACGATGGTTCGAGTTGATGTTGTCAAGGCACAGAGAAAGACGGCAGGAAGGACAAAGTTACGCTCAACGAAGCACAGCCAAACATAGAGCACCTCAAAGACCATGACCTTTGCAGGAACTAAAAAGAAAGAGCAAAACATTTCTAGACATTCTAACTTTATGCTCAGGACATCCAATCAAATATCATCAATCATTTAAGAAACACTTCCCTCGAGTGACGAAGAGCATTAATCGATGATGCTGAGCATTGGAGAGTGAAGGATAACATCATATGCATACAAACACGAACCACCGAATCTCATATAATGCAATCCAATGTAATCCAATGCAATCCAATGACGATGAATAGAAGAGAGGAACCGACATCACGCGATAGATGCCAGAGTAAAGCCAAGAGGAAGCCACAGAAACCTACTTCTGACTTCAAACTGTCCGCGCTCGTGACTGGCGAGTATCGGGTGTGAACAGCAGAGCCAAGGCATCTCTTTACGCAGCTGAGGCAGAACGTAATGAACGAGAAGACCAAGAACGCCCGACAGATAGACGAGTACGTCAAACAATGTCGGCTATAAAACGTCACAACATCATTTATGCTACAAAAACATTATATTCAGGTTAAAATTATATAGTCAAACAATTAACAATGCAGCAGCAGCAGATCACTTCCCAGCAAATTATTCTGTTCACTGACCAAACAGGACAACAAAGGAACAGATAAACAAACAGTTATATTCATATAACTGATATTTTGCTCCAACCTAGAAACCAGATTATATCCATAAATTTATATAGCAACTTTAGCAGTGATCACCAGTAAGTGACACCTAAGTCCAATCTAAGAGAAGCCACCATTGGTATGTTTCTGTAAGTAAGATCGCAAGATGGAGGAGAGTCCTCAAAAGACTAAGGAGTCAATAAATAAATAGTCAATTCACAGAATCTCTTTAACAACAACCCCATTCCTGGAGAATAGGACTGATGACCTACCTGGAAAACGGGAGACCCACCTGGAGAATGGGACTGTGACCTACCTGGAGAATGAGAGACCTACTTGGAGAATGGGACTGCTGATCCATCTGGAGAATGGGACTGCTGACCCACCTGGAGAATGGGACTGATGACCTACCTGGAAAACGGGAGACCCACCTGGAGAATGAGATTGTGACCTACCTGGAGAATGAGAGACCTACTTGGAGAATGGGACTGCTGATCCATCTGGAGAATGGGACTGCTGACCCACCTGGAGAATAGGACTGCTGAAAGCCGTGCTGACGCTGACTGCAAAGACGAGAATGGCTGACACGAGACATACGACAAGATCCGACTTAAGACGCTCTGCCTAAATGGAAAGATAGCAAATACACAATTAACAATGCAGCAGCAGCAGATCACTTCCCAGCAAATTATTCTGTTCACTGACCAAACAGGACAACAAAGGGACAAATAAACAAAGGCCTTGGGTCAATTTGGTTAGACATCAGAGGTCAGGACAAGACGAAGTTCATACCACGGACTTCCTGAGTTGTTTTGGAAGAGGATCGATCATCTCCCCGTCTGCTTCGGCTGATCGATGCCTCGAAGGGATCGAACGAATCAATAGCTGCCTGGAAAAACATTCGATAACCACCGTTAATTAATTAATCAATTCAATTACAAACAGTCATAATTGTAATTATTACTTCTTACAAAAATGAGTAAAGTCTGAACAAAAGTCATGCAATTATTAGAAAAACAAGAAATTCATAACTTAATTACTCAGGACAAATTTAAACCAGAGAAATTACTTAAAACGATTTCAATGAGGACAATTTCTGCCACACAGTGACTAATGTTGATGGAAGAATAGAGTCAATAAAATGACAATCGTTCAACGCCTCAGATTCAAATTAACTGACCATTACGTTCATAAATAAAAAATAAAATAAGAATAGTAATAACAATAAAAAAATCAGAATAGGAATAACAATAAAAAACTAAGAATAGGAATAACAATAAAAAACTAAGAATAGGAATAACTATGAAAAACTAAGAATAGGAATAACAATAAAAAACTAAGAATAGCAATATTCAATATCAAGCTGTCAAAGTTGCAGTAAATATCCTAAAATAATAATAATAATAAGTAATAATAATAAACAATAATAATAGCATATAAATTTTATGAGTGGGTTATAAATGAAGACTGTCGTGATAAGAGGATGGGATAATGAGACGTACAAAATGACTCCTGGATCGCTTGTGCTTCGACTCAAGTGGTAGCTAATGGCAACGAGAACGCCACAGTAGACGGAAAAGAGAACATGTTGAGTTGTGTTTGGTTGTGTGATGGTCCCCAGGGGATCCTGCTCACATAACAACAACAAACTTACAAATGCTAACATACCCTGATTGTTTTCATCATCAAAAAAACCCAGGCTGTTCCGAAAGAGAGCTGTGAAAATGCCAACATACTTAAGTATACACCTCACTATAAATTATAAGCTTAAAAATACAATGGTTGAAACATTGTCACCAAAAACAGATAAGGTCATCTAAACCCACACAAGGTATCTAATTCCCAAACTACTTTCTTAAACTCCTAAAGTCATCTAAACTAATAATGGTCATCCCAATTACTGAATGCAATATTAAGCCACTAAAGGTCATCTAAACCCCTAAAGTTCATCTAAATGTTAAAACTTATGATAAACCCCTAAAAGTGGACAGTTGGTAAGGCATGACTGAATTACCATTATGCAATGAAAAGATGAAAAGGAAAGAACAACATCTAACATGAGATGAGATAGAAGAAGAAAAAGAAGAAGAAGAAGAAGACTGCCTATTATTAATCATCCTTGGATCAGACCTTGATGCCTGCATAGCAGAGGCCATAGAGAATCCCAACGGACAGACAGCTGCGAACGAAACTAACGACTGACGCCGTCAGACTCGTCGTAGCTAAACAGACCAAAGCAAACAAACAGCCGACCGTTACTGTTACTGTTACGTTACCATCCCTCCTATCTTGCTTCCATCATACGACTTCTCTTCTGCTCAACCTCTTCTCACATCAACTTCACATAGGCATCCCTAAAGGTGTTATATAAATTCGGCATCATGCTATCATTAAAAGAGGTATATGCAACAAATACTGTCTAAAGATACCACCAGACACAATCCAAACGAATTGTTCCTTCTCTCTAAATAATTGTACTCTACATCAACGAACATTATGAGCTTTCGAACAAAATTTTAAAAAATTAAAAGTAATTTCTTATAAGATTTCAGAATTAAAAAAGCTAGAGCTCTTTCTAAAACAAAAATCCAACTTGAATGCATCCATAAAACACCTGTAATTGACAGACCATCCACCAACAACATAAGCAGAATCCATCGACTGGAGAGAGTTTAGATGGAGTTGTTAAAGACTGACCGTTTCCTCCAAAGACATGTATTTCGATCTGTTCCAAGAGGTACATTAGGAATGTGTTAATCTGCGGCAGAAGACCCAGAGTGAAGACAAGAGGTAGGCACAAGAGAAATACTAAAACAACAGCAACACAAAAGAAACACATCAGTTCAACTCAATATACATGAGACAGAAAGTTACGCATTCTCACAATATACCCCACATGCTAGAGAAAAGGTAGAAGAAGACAAGAACGGAAGAGCAAGAAGGAAGAGACTATGATCGAATATTATGAAATAAATGGCCAGTAAAGAGATTAAACGATTGACAAAGAAATGGCCAGTAAAGAGATTAAACGATTGACAAAGAAATGGCCGGCAAAGAGATTAAACAATTGACAAAGAAATGGCCAGTAAAGAGATTAAACGATTGATAAAGAAATGGCCAGTAAAGAGATTAAACGATTGACAAAAGAAAATGACTGAACGACAATACCTTTGACAAGGTCCCTGAAGAAGATCAAGATGTCTTGAATGGTGAATGGAACTCCATATAGTCGGAAGGCCATTCCCTGCCACATCAGACTGCCATAATGCAAGGCGAGAACGAGAGACGCACACAGGCAGAAGTAGAACGGACGGCTGAACACTATGATGCGGTTGTAGCCCTGTCATAAGCGCAATACAACGTAATTCAACGTAATATTGCAAACACTATGTAACCAGATGACCTACATATATACAGCTTCTCAATGGAACGCCTCAAAAGCAATAGAGAACATGGCTACTAGTGTACAGGTCTTACGAAACGATGCAATAATGAGAGCAATTAATTGTACAAAACTTTCTCCCTATCGACATTCATTGCATTAATGTTGTATAAAAAAGTGTATATAATTTACTAAACTGCTGGAATCCATCAATATTTTAATACAGGATTCAGAGTGCTTCTTGAACATCTTATTCAATTGGAATATTAAGTAGTTTCAATGAAGGAGGAGGTCTTTGGAAGGAATATTTCATCCAATGAGAGATTGTACATTAAAAAACTTAATAAACATTCCATCATCAACCATTCTCAACACCTCAGGTCAAGGGTTAAGGAGTCAACTGGAATGGTTAGTAACATAGAACTATCAATGGACTTAATGAGACATCTCAGTCTGGACCGACGAAGACGACATAATATACTCACATGCATAGGAGAGGCTGCATCTGGCTGGACACTCTGCTCACAAACAGACAAACAATCAGCAATCACAAACAGATTTCATATGTATTTATATATATATATGTATGTATGTATGTATATATGTATATGTCAAGAAGTAGAGCTAAAGGTCAACATCTAAAACATTTCATGCTTTTGCACATCACAAACTGCAACATTTGCAAGATTTCAACTTCGCCTGTCAAGTCATTTAACAACATCTTGGTCATTAAAAATATGATCAGCGGTCGCCTTCCTCTTTTTTGAGGCTTTGGACTGGCACCATTCTAGTTTAAGACGGTGGCCAAGTGATCTTTCAACTCTAAAGGACTCTTCTTTAAATCCGCATATGCAGCCACGGATGCTAGAAAGGACATTGACCAACACCAGAAATCTGTTCCCAAACACCAGCAATGAACTGGGAATGTGTGAGAGCTTGGTACACCACTGGGTGCAAGGCACAGCTCAGAGGGATACTTCAACCGGTCCCAATACAAATGAACACCTGAATTAAATAGATGAAACCTTAAAGATGAACAGTCGATATAAGTCACCATAACGACCGTCTGAACTCTCAGCAAAGTCAGTGAGACTAAGCAAGAGACTGCAGCTGCAACCCATACATCATATCATATCTGGTTATTTATACAATGCTTCTTACAATACTAGCTATTCAGAAGTGCTCTTAGCGTGACAGCCCCAAGGAAATAAGAAAGTCTTCAGGCAACGAAGGGATGAGGGTGGGAGCCCGATTAAAAGCTTGTTACGAATAATGGGGGGGGGGGAGGCAGGTCATTCCAGATAGAAGGGCCCACGAAGGCAAAGGCACGATGTTGAGTCATAGCAGTCCTTGCCCGTGGAACAAGAAGATCAAGTCGATCCGCAGGCCGGAGAGGGCGGGAGGAGACAGCAGACAGAGGCTTTCGCATTAAGTCGCAGAGATATTTAGGAGCTTTACGCTGTTGAGTTCTAAGGACAAAGAGGAGTAACTTGTATTGGATGCAAGAGGGAATTGGAAGACAGATACTCAGCAATCAATGTCTACAAGTAAACCAATGATAAGTGGAGTTGAAGACAAAGCCTGACAGGCAGGCAGTGAATGCCAGAGTGTTGAGTGAACACCGGTCTTTACCTTCAGCAGAGAATACTGACATCCGGCCATAACGAAACACATCCAGAAGATAGTGAAGTCCTGGAAGAATCCATGAGCCAGAAGCAGACTCCCGAGCAGACTGATCCCAAGTGCCAGAATTATGGATGCCACGTTCTCTGTGATCGTATTTCTAAAACAATCCAAAAAAATAGCCCACATAATAAAAGGCTTATATTATAGATAGACATGCCATCCGACTCCATGTAGCTAAAATTTCTGGTAGGGTATGGTAGGTAGCCAACTGGTTAGAAAGGTCGCCTTGCAACACAGAGATTAGGGTTGAGATCTTGCTCCTTTATATGAACAGTCATAGTGCAGGGACCTTGAGCAAGTCCTTCACTAACAATTGCTTAGTACAAATGATAGGTCATTAGATAGAGGCTCCTCATAAATGCATCAGAATAACAATAATAATTTGAATAACATTTCACTCAAAGCGATCGTTGTTGGATGCACTGAAGCCAATAGATCAGAAGATATTATGTGGTAGCGAATGCTGGTGCTTTCCTGGCAAGTAATGAAAACAAAGATATGCCGAAATCAATTATCACACAAGCAAACCAAGTTGCTTAGAAAAGGCCTCAGTCTGGAGATTAATTCTCAGAATCTGGATGCCTTCTTATAGCAAATGCTTCAATGCCAAAAAATGCAAATCGAGACAGAATCTAAAGCCAAGAGATGATGAAGCGTGTCAACCACCTGTCAAGCATTGCCAGTAGATCTAGTCGGTCGATGTGAATCTTCAAGCAGAGTTTTGGCAGAACGTGAAACTCATAGTAATGCTTCGGTTTGTCTGCGACGCTCGTCGCGTTGGAGGCGGTGTCGTCGCTGTCGGTCGACATGGATGACGCATTGCCCTGACGACCGTTGTCGAGGATCATGTCGATGTAGGTGTCGAGACCGGTGGGAGACGACTGCCACGTCGTGCTCGGCAGCTCAGGACGCGGCGGCGTGTCAGTCGGTTCGAGGGAGGAAAGAGGGTGCCTGAGATGGGAAGAGGCGTCAAAGGCAAGGGCTGACTCCTCAGAACTAGACTCTCTGTAAGCAGAAGACCATTCACTGATGATGGACCATTCGGTTGATTAATTATATATGTTCAATCCATGGCAAATGATGATGATGATGACAAGCAGAAGTTTAAGTAAAAGCGATCTCTATCCTTCATCAGCAACTAACACCAGCATCTCTAACTAATGTAAATGGCAATCACGTATGAAATCCATTCTACGAAAAGTCAACAGGGTCTTACATAAAACCCTTAATTAAAAGCCGCTCACAATTTTTGAAAATATCAAAATGTAGTCAGAAATACCTTCAAAAAACTCAAGTCCTCAGCAAAAAGAATATATTTAATTTATTTTTCATTTAATTCATTCATTCACTCTGGATTGTGGATTGCAAAGTCAAATTAATTATTACCAGACTCAAATAGGAAAAAAATACAAAACTTGTTTGTAACCTTTTGAGTTTGCACGCTTTTTCGTTTGGCACTGGAATGAGGGATGTCGCAAGTCCACAGCTGTCTCCACGAAACGTATACATGAACCAGTTACCTGGAACATTCACCAATCAATGATCCTTTCAAAACTATATCTAGTACCGCTTTACTACCAGTTCAACCACCATTGATGAGCTTTTTAAAGTGGCACTTAATTAATGAGGAATAACAATGACAAATAGAACGCTTGCACTTTTGGCTCGATATATACATATATATATATAATTATATATATATATATATATATATATATATATAATATATATGTATATATATATATATAATTTCCTATTCAACAAGTGCTGGAAAGTCGATTTATCAGCCTTGCCAGTTGTCATCATTGGCAACATATAAGCCATAACGCCATTATCATTAGAAAAAATTTTGTCAAAGCATCCATTCCCAGAGATGAGTGAATCTGAGGCATGATTAGTTATTCCGATGTGAATAAATGTGAGATGATCTAAAGATGCTTGAAAGTCAGTGAGAGATATTGAGTTTTGAGGCATATCAATCAAAAGAGAGAAAGAAGTTCAATCATTGGGGGAAACCTTGGTGGTCGGCTCCGTTCGTTAGGGGCAGCACACAAAAAAGAGTTGACGACAACGCAATACCAAAACCCAAAAGATTAGAAGATAGCACACTGCAGGAAGTGTACATGAAGGTATCAGTGGCCAAACATAGGAGTGTCTGTTGCAAGTAAAACAATGCTTCTCAGACATTCCTAACTGGTCTAATGGATAATATTAAAGTCTTCATTTCATAATATTACGACCCCAAGGCATCTCTATCGAGTTGCCTGAGAAAAAGAGAGCAGAGCCTGATGAAGAAAGCAAAGGAAGGGTTGGTCCATCCAGTCTCATCCATCTATACAATATTGGCAAATGACTGTCATATAGAGTTCTTCTCCAAACCATATTCATCCTGGAAGCAGTGAACAGCCCCTTCTGTCGTGTCGTCATGGGACTTGGCGATGTGGAGGCTGGCAGGTGGCATGGAGTCAACAGAATCAAGGATACTCTGAGGAATTGGTCCATCCAACTTCAGAGAACTACACCACGACGCACGGCCACTCAGCTGACTGTGTTTCATACTGTAACAGAGAAACAGAGGAAACTGAAGGAGAAGGACAAAGACGAAGAGGAGGAGGAAGAGAAGGAGGAAGAGTAGGAGGAAGGTATAACAAGAACTGGCTTACATTCTCTGATGAATAAATGGAGAGACTGCCTACTATGACCTCCTCATCTGAACCTCATCTGAACCTATCATCTATCAACACTCCTCCTCCGATGAATCATAATGACACCATAGAAGTCATTAGATAAGACTGTGTAATGAGGTCATGTCAAAAGGTTATGAATGAGGTCATTTTCCTTTGAGACCCTATTGACTTTATGTTACCATGAAGTGAGTGTGATAAAGACCCTATAATAACGGTGCAATTAACTAATGCGTTAACTCAACTGAAGTCATTTTCAGTTATTTATTGACCAACCGTAATATCTGAATGATAATAAAACAAATTACACACAGATGGTTGAATGGTAAAATGTTGGCATGAAGATCATCTGTACGTGAGTTCAACACTCGCTAGCCCAAGAAGATTGACTCAGCCTTCTACTCACTAGGGCAACCACAAAATGAGTAGCAGGACAGATAGCCGCCTTGCAGATGACCATACAGTTAAGAACTGCCCCCAGTAAACTATCAACTGTTACCAGCACATCTTGCAATCTTACAGTTTACTCCATAGGTTGTATAATCAAAATAAATATTATAACTGTTATGAAGGTTCTAACACAGAACTTCCAACACAGGGACTCATAAAATCATATGAAATGAAGAATTGAGGTTGGCAATGTACCTCCTGGTCGCAGTCGCTCCTTCTTCCATATCCGTTGCTCCCGAGCAATATGGAACCAACTGGCGTCGCTCGGGCAACAGAGCGAGCGACTCGTTCGGATTGGACTCGGACGACTCGCGACTGCTGCTGACCTTGACCTGGTCGGCCTTGACCCCCGGCGACCCGGGCGGTTCGTCGTGCGTCCGACGGCGCTGACGACATCTCATCCTCGGCAGAACCTCTTCAACATCGTTTATGCCTACGACAGAGTCACGCAAAACATTCAGACAGCGTTCTGTGTATGTATGCATGGAAGTATGTGTGTCTGTCTGTCTGTGTACGTAATTGTGTACGTGTTTATCTAAGAATGTAAACTAGATACCTAGGCATACGTTATGTACGTAACAATCATTGTGGCCATTGTGGTTTGACGACCCTCACAGTTCAGTCCATATGACAACAGGACAACCAGACTTCAGAGACATTCTGTTTTGTTCTGGGTCTGTCTTTTCTGAACCTGTCACCTGTT
>OY365809.1:46228367-46281298 GCA_959347315.1 Bimastos eiseni | reverse complement strand
CGATCTCGACGTAGCTTGCGTCTGCCGAGGAGTCCGAGTCCGAGATCGGACTGACGGGCGTCTGTCTGAGGTCGTCAAGTCGGGTCGGACCGCCGCGCGTGGCTTCCGGTGAACGGTTGGTCGTGGGACCGGAGGGAATCTTTGGTTCGACGTGGACGATGGCCGTCTCACAGAGCGTCTGCTCCGGTTGTGACTTCCTCTGCCACCGTTCTTTGTACGTCTCAAGTGAATCTCGGCTGTAGTTGAACGTCCTAATGCGAAGGTCGGTCGCTTTTGTCCGACCTACGTCCTCTGATTTTCTCGTCGGTTTCGGTGGTTTTACTACCGTTGGAATCATCTCCGATTCAGGACTCGTCTCTTTGTAGGAACTCAGAGAAGAGATATCTGGATCCGGTTTCCAGGATGATGAAGGGGAAGACGTTCGGAAGCGTGCTCCTGCCTTGAACGTCTCCAGTGGAACGTCGTCTAGGTCCTGCCTCGGTCTGGCGTGCACCTCGGAGGAGGCGAGGCACCGATGGAGCGCGGCCGCAGCCTCGTCCGAGATCATCTGGGGCTCACGAGGGTCGGATGACTCGCAGGACGCGTGCGCCCCAGATCGGGTGTCGGTGGTGCTTCGGACGCGACGCACCGCCCGGCGGTGGCGATGGGTCCTGCCCTTCTGGGCCGGGGACGACAGATTCTGCAGATGGCAGCTGGAATTCGGGGAACCGGTCTTGAGGGTAAGTTCTACGGGGACGCTGGCACGCTGGGCGTTGAGACGTCGAGGGTGACTCTTGCGAGGGGAGCGCAGGATGCCCCGACCAGCGGTTATGACGTCGGACGAGCGGTGAGCCTTGGGAACGTGAAGACTCAGAAGGTCTCTGGTTCGCGTCGAATGGCGACCGAGGGCGGCCTCTGAACTGCTGGCCTTCCACTCGCCAATGTCTGTCAAAATGAAACACACACAATTAACTAGAAAGTACAAAGAGACAGAAGAAGGATAAAGCATTATTCATTGAAAGCATTGTGAAAACTATTGTTCATCATTTCTATTGACAACTGATATGCAAGGAATTTAATAAGGAAAAAAGGAAGCCTGAGATTTAAAAAAAATAAGCCAACTGGATGAAATAAGGAAATAAATGAGACGTAAAACAATACGACGAAAGCAATTGTAAATAAGACAGTAAGAGTGTGAAATGTCTATGATGTTGACCAAAGATCTACACCTCTGCATTGTCCTTTGTCCCTTGCATGGCTCTCTTTCTCCCTTGATAAATGTTAATACAAGCCTCAGACTAAAGCAATGACCACACACACACATAATTAACTATAATGAGAATTCATAATGTAAGTATTTTCAACACAAAAACATCTTATTTGCAATGTTTGATACTGGCACACTAAGAACTCAATTCACATCATCATCCTCATCATTTATCCTCCGATCAACCTCCTCCTCCTCAGTCCATACCATCGTGGCTCTTTTTCCCATGTAGTGATGACTCATTGGTGTGCTCTCTGCTCCCCTTGACACACTCGAGCGACTCGGTCGGAGTGAGCGCCACTCTCCGTCCGCTGCCGCTGCTCTCTGACACAGACACGCGCGAACTGCAGAGGACCGGTGGAGTCATGCTGACACCTGTCCAATGACCGCTTGCACTGGCTATCGTTGTCATCTCAATGCCTTCCGTCGTCTCCCTTCAACACAACAATCAATCAATCAGTCACTCAGACACTTAGTCAGTTAGAAAGACTCGATACAGCAAGATATCTACTCAAAGGCGCTCTAGGCCCAACTGCGGCCGAAAAAGATTAGATTTCAGAGAGAGACCTCTGTGATATGGAGATGAGGAGGAGTTCCTGGATAGGAGACAGAATGGTGTAGATCAGCGGTTTTCTACTATTGGGGGTATCCCAGCTATTGAAAAGGGGTATACGAGAAAAAATGTTAAATACATCGTGCAGAAGTAGATACTAAACACAGATTTTGAAGAGCCGTATTTATGCATAATATAGTTATACTAAAAAAAGTAATATACTAAATATTATTAAATAATTTTCTTTGTATTATTTTATTCTATGTTTATCTTTGTTTGTCACAAAAATAATGTCACAGCTTCATTATATATATATATATATATATATATATATATATATATATATATATATATATATATATATATATATATATATATAAGCATACAATATTTAGCATAACCAAAGCCTTATATATTATATATAAATAAAATATGAATAAAAACAAATGTGAAACAATTTAAGTTTAAAACAACAAACTATAACAAGTTTTTTCTGTTAGGGGTAGGTGCACACAAATAATTTTTTAGTTTGGGGTACAACAAAAAAGAAGGTTGGGAACTACTGGTGTAGATGCATTTCACAGAATCTGGGAACTCATTGCAACTCAGTTTGGAATAGGTTGGGTTATAAGCAGACAATTTAAGACCAACATTGATTGAGAGAGTGAAACAACTTCTAAGGACACACTGGCACCCACCCACCCACTGGGTATAAAGGGCTAAATAACTCCTTTACACCACCTACCCTTGCGGATGGCTGCCATTGTCGGCTCCAGTCTCGCTAGTCTTGCTATGGTTTTCATGCGAGCAGTCCTCACGTTCGCTCTGAATGCTCGATTCCTGCTCGACGAGAACACCGGTGTCGTACATGAGGTGCAGGCGATAATTGACGAATTTTATCACAGCAAAAACGAATACTATGACAATGCAGTAGATGCCCCAGATGAGAGCATCAAACGACAACGTCTACAAGATGAGAACAACATCTGAGCTGATGACATCATCTGAGTGTCCTTAGTTAAATGGCCGACTCCCTATACCGTGTGTGCAAGAAGCAGAGCTCACCCTTTAGTAACCCACAACGGCACTAAATACGATGGGGTAACAGTTAACTTTTCAACTTCATCGTTCTTAGCCTTAGTTACAGTGACATTTGTAATAGAGTGGGTGACCACTGACAAGTCACCTCCATTGCTGCCTGTGTATAGCGAGTGAATAAAAATGCAGCTTGGGTAGCAAAGTGCTATATCTGGGCTGAACATATCAATCTCATGAGAAAGCTTCACTGTTCTATTAATCCCATGTCATATCATGTCAATGAACTGCACTTACTCCATGTCCACACATTTCAGAATTGGCAATTGTAAGGTTCTGAATCACAGCATAATTATAAAAAGTGTAAATTATCTGAGAAGGATCATACATTCGTGTCAAACTCTTTGGTTCATTTAGACCTTCCCTTTCAATCATCTAGTCTTCTCTTTATATGCTTCATTGTAATTTAACAGAACCATCAGAGTGATGTCTGTCTCTCTCTCCATCACTTCTCTCTGTTTCTATACAAGAATGAATAAACAACTCGACAACAAATTTTCAACTTCATACAATACACAAGGATTCAAATCTCAAACGTAATGCCAAAGAGAAAACACCACATTCGACTGATTTAGCTCTTTAGGTAATATGCTGAAATGTAAAAAGCACAGCCAAACGCCAAAGAATCACAATGAGAAACACTTTAAATGACAACATGCTGCATTGATTCTTCAGTCACTTTTAGCACATGCTCATCATTAAAGTGTTACGCCACATTGCAGCACAGTTTTCAGCTCGATTTATAAGAGCCTTCCTTTTCCAGATCGGAGAAGCAACTTCAGAACTCTCCAGATCTTGGTAGACATCAATACAACCTCTGACTTGAGAGGCGCTATATAAGTGCTCCATTACATTACATTATATTAACCTAACAAAACGCCACTTCCACTTTCGATGGCTGTAACTATGCAGATACGATGGTCACTGCTAAAAGCCCGTTGATGGCTTCAGCCGTGCCCTCTAAGACATTGGTTAGTCTAAATGATCTATCTAATACGCTGTCTTAAATAAACAAATATCGTAACGCATATGACTGCTTACCAAGTAGAGTGTTAACGGTAGACACAAGAGGAAGAGCCATAAATACAGATGAAAAGTATTACTGAATATATTCTGGTGCGCGTCAAAGAACCAGCCACCGGTCGCTGATGCCCAAATGCCCTGCTGTAGGATGACAAGGACGTGTGCGCCCATCGTCTCTCGCCTGATCTGACAACTCCTAGATTCTTAAACTAATCCTACGACTAAACTATACACAGCCTGGCTTCCAAATCCTTCTCGTTGTTCGCCATTTATATTTCTCAGCAGGCTCAGCACACGCGAGATCTCGCACCGTAAAAACATGGGACAACCATGGACAGATATGCGTTGGACTTATATCCAAATAATAATAAAATAATTAAAATCTTCAGTAGCAGTCCGCATTTGTTGACGATGTAAGACTGCCCTCTACTTCATCTGTTGGGTTTCTGCCTTCCTAAGCAGTTCCATACTCCAATGTGGCTAATAGTCAGGTTCTCAGGCTATAGCCTTCAACTTGCTGAGGGAAGAATAGAGTTCGAAAATTTGTGGTAGTCTAAATTTTAGGAATTGGCACGGTTCTTAGTGCGGGTAAAGTGCGAAACGCGACATTTGTTTCGAACTCAACGTTTGTTTGGAAGAATGGAAGGTGAAGGCAATTAACTTTGGGAACGGACAGGACCAGAAATGTATAGCTCTGCTGTGAAATATAACTTATATTAATTAATCACTTGGGGACGTCAATCGATAATATAAATTGCTGATGCAATTGATGTTGATTGATAATAACTCAGAGTATTGTGGGCTATTAAATAATACTGATATTGAAACTTGAAATCGGATAGTTCTGTAGACGAACAGTAGTGCTTCATAATAGTGGTCATAGAGTAAGCAAAAGGGTTCAAACTCTCTCCTCCAGTGGTACTAACCATGAACACGAGGTACGTATAATTAGTGAAGGAAGGCTATTCGACGGCCAGGGTGAGGTAAAGACAGCTCTGTTGAAAGGAGTTCTTGTGCAGAGGATCAACCCGAATCCCCGAAAACAGCACTGTACTATTAATAACGCTGAAGTGTCTCAAAACAGCACAATTCGTTCATCAAACCAGCTTCTGCATAAATTCTTTTCATCGATCCAGCTTCCATTTAAACAATCCTTTTTACCAATCCAGCTACGTTTTCGGGGATACGGCGGAAATCAGTTTGGGGGAATCGGGTTTCGGCGATTCGCTATGCATCCTTGTGCTGTACCTGCATCATATGGACCAGATCAAATATAATCCCGAGGTGTTAGTAAGTAAGAGGAATTCTTTAGACGGGGAAAAAGTCCAGAACCCTATTACATTTATATTGCATTATTGTAAGCGAATATTCGCATAAATCACATTTTCGCGACATTCCCACAGCGTAAGTCCTTATAGCGACTGCGCATTGTGCAATTAGTTATTTCTCTGCTTTCTTTTTCGTGAGGGTCAGGTTTACAACTACATGAACTGCTAGAAAAAAACTAGTATGACAATTGGTTGGAAGTTGGTATTATGAGAAGGGAGTTGCATGATTTGAGCTTTTGGCCCATGATGACTATTTTCCACTAGGTGGGAGGGGTGAGAGGAAAGAGAGCAAAATAGTAAGATATTCTAATCATCAAGCAGATAGAAGAAAGTTGGATTTTATGACTATTATGTGAGATGTTCTTATCAAAAGCAGGTGTATGTTGCAACTCACAATAACGAGAAAATGGCAAAAGATGACACGAACACAAAATTTCATCACCAAACTGTTACTTTTTGGATGAAGTAATAACATTATTATTCGAATTTGATTCAAACTCAAAACACACCTAATTGATCCTTCATGACATTTTTGGCAGCTATCTCGAAATTGTGATTTGCGACATCTGCCTACTTTTGATAGAGCATCTCACATATATATTTCCAAATGGTAGGACAAATGTGATGCTCAGATAGGTACATAATTATAATTTTAAGACCAGTTTGAGAGGTTACTTCTGACAAGACAATAGGTTTCTCAATTAATGCACACCGGTTGAGCCCATAATTATTATAGTCATTTACTCAATGAACTCCACCAAAGAAAATACGCATTCGTTTTTCATTTGTATTATTCTTGTCGAAGGTATAAACAAAAAACCGCGAATTTCGTTGAAAGCTTCTAATTTGAAATGTACGACAGACGTAGAGGAGAAAGTGAAAGAGCCGCAGAGTGCATTTCAACATCCATCAATCATAGTATAACCCATCGATAGAACACGGTCTAAAGTGGCTGACTGCAAAGAAAAACATTTAATCCAGCCTACAGAACCCAAACAGTCATTTAATAATATATTTCTCTTATTTATTAATATTATTACATGTATCGTCTGCCATCAACTAAAGAAGCAAACCATTGAAAGAGATCCATTGTGTAGCATCATCTTGTCTCCAAAAGCCAACCTCATTAACATTCACTCAACTAGATCTATAAAGGCTCTACATAAATGTCTAGCTATGCATACATACTGCATAATATTGTTTGCGCCTTACCAGTGGAACAGCATACATGCAAACACATGCACTTCATACACATGATGCACACACACATATATGTGTATATATATATATATATATATATATATAACATCAGCGGATCCCAACCTTCTTTTTGTTGAAATCCAAACTGAAAAAATATTATTAAGTGTACCCCAAAAAAACCTGTCAGAAATGTTCTTTGGTAATTTATTTAATTAGAATAGATTATTAGGATACTGGTTATAATATTATTAATGAATTTTGCTAAATTTATTATATTAAAATGATTAGTTTAGTACTGTTATAATAGTTATATTATGCATAAATATGGCATTTTAAAACCAGCAATTAGTGTAAGTTTCTGCATAAGATATTTATTTAAAATTTTTATTGTGTGCCCCTTGGCCACAGTCGGCGTACCCCTAAGGGTTCGGGTACCACTGGTCAAAAGCCGCTCTATTACATAATCAGTACCTCAGCCATACAAGACTATTAGCAGATGCTCAAACACAGACGCTACACATCTTCTGAAACACACTTAAAACTCTTCTGATGTCATTTATAAATTAAAAGTGTATTGTATAATCTTACATATCTATATACAATATATAACTTAATAATGTAAGGTTATCCATAGGACAATAGATTTTATGTATCATATAATATATAATTTGTATTTTTATATATAGCCACCATATATATATATATATATATATATATATATATATATATATATATATATATATGTGTGTATATCTAGTCATACGCGTCTGTATTTGTTGCAGACGTAAGTATGCTTACAAACCGATTCTTGTATACTTGAAAGAGAGACCAAACAGTTGAAACTAGTCATAGCTATTAGACATTGAAAACTCTCTAATGAAAACATAGACTGTGCGCCACCATAACACCTCCACAGATTCACAGTTCTTCTTTAACCCCTGGGATGCCACGATCACCAGCAGCCACCTGTTCAGCTGCTCTGTCCATCTCCTTAGACGCTTGCAAGCTACGTCGCCACAATAACACCGACAACAAATGCTCGCTAAGATCTTGGCACAATGTCATCATTCAGGCTTTAACAGATCTCGCTGCAATACTCATATTAAACGACTTAGTAACAGCAGTAGTATCTAAGAAACTTCGTAGTACTTTACCAACAACTAACTAGACTACTGTACAGTAAGACAGTAAGAAAACACCGTCTACAGACCAAAATAAGATGTCAGAAATGGCAACAAGTTACTGAACCAGGAAAAGGGTTAATTACTGTTCGACGCTGGCGATACACATAGAGTTACGATGCCCCCACATGAGGGCGTTATGTCATGGGCAGGTGCTAAAGGTCAGAATAGATTCCATCAGGTCAAAATTAATTAAAAATAAGCAACTTACAGAAGCCAAACGAGTGACAAGACGATGTTAATTGTACAAAACAAGGAAGCAGATCTGAAAATGTCTTTAGTAAATGCCAATTATTTACTATGACCTTGTAAACATCATTTGCCATTGAGCATCATCTTTGTTAGGTCATCACTGCAACCAAAACACTGCAGACCATCAATCTGAACAAGATCTGTGAAATCCAATTAACTCAACAGAGTCGGAAAGTAAGACTCCAGCATCTGTTGCCAAGTCTTCTAATCTGTTGCCTCTATACTTTGAATGTAGAATTTGCAGCAGCAGCAGCAGCAGCTGCCAATAGCAATCCTTAAACACTGAACAGTGTCACAAACCCAGCATCAGATGTGCTCAGAGTGCTGCTGCTGCTAATAGCTTTTTCTCATCGAACAACATTTAAAAAAACGACAACAGTCTATTTAGTGATCACTTGTTTGTTTTGCATTAATAGAAGCCTACTTACTCAATTACTTAATAACTGCTCTACATGATATATTATGCTACCAAATGAACAAGTAAAACAAAATCACAGAATGTAACAACAGAACAGACAGACAGACAGACCTCCATAACCTATGCACACAGTATGGCGACTGAATTGGCGTGCGTGATGTGAGAGATGGCGACCGTGTGTATCAAAGGGGTTAAAGCATGAACATGAGACTTAAGAGAAAGGAAAAATCAAAAACTGCAGCACAATAGGAAACGGGGGGCATCTCCACGACGACGACCCCCGTGGTCAATCAGCCTCTCGATCTCGAACGATCCGTCTCGTCGATCGACTTATAGGTCGCTCTCTCCGTACAGGGCGGCCGAGAAGGACCTGTAGTCGAGGGCGCCGGGCACAGTGTCTCGGCCGACGTATGGAGCCATCCGGCGGATGCAGTACTCTGCCTGGTCCGGAGGCAGCTCACGCCGTAAGATGTCGGCAGTGATGTAGTTCTGAAAGAAGAAGAAGATTTCCTGAAATCCCAACTAGTGAACAAAGCGACTGATTATGATAGAAAGCAGAGAAAGAGAATTAAATGAAAAGAAGAATCAACCAACCTAATATCATTAACATCGTTGTCAGCGCAATGAGCAAGGCAGACACCATGATAAGTTGTCACTTCGTAACTACTCTGACCTCAGGGTCAAATCCTGGTTCGGTTGGTAAGATTCCCTCTTCATTCATTAACCAGCCTAGACATGATAATGATGGCACTACACAGTCCACAGTGTTAGCCCTGTCTCTACTCTGCCTGGGCTTGATCCCCTCCTGGATTCCGAGTAATTTTTCAAGAGTTACATTACATGGGGCGTAATTGGCGATGGATGGACTGACTGACCTGATCTCCAGCCAACACTCTGAACGACTGCATCACTTGCTCTGCTGTGTCGTTGTCTGTTGCTTCGCGGGTCATGAAGTCCAAGAACGCCTCAAAGGTTACAAAACCAAAGTTGTTTGGATCGACGACTGACATTATCCTCTGGAAGTCAGCCTCACCCTGAAAACAACACCAGCACAACGTCTAGAGCTGTACCGATTAATTGGGCCGATTATCAGCAGATCGGCAGTATCGGTTATCGGCAATGATAATCGGCACCGATATTAAAAATTAAATTTGTTATTTTCTAATATTTTTGGTCTTTAACCCATTTAGCACGTAGCCCGAGTTGCATAATTCCGTTCGATAGCCGAGATTGCATGACTACTTCAGACCACCCAGCAGCATTCAGCTCGTATTTAAACCGTGGAAGAATGTTCGAAGGCTATAGCTGTTGCACAGAGTGAGTCACAGTACCTGCTTAATTACCCAGGGCAGCTATTTCGTCCCTGCTGGCTGCACACCGGCCACCACCACTACCACTGATGCCCTATTTCAGGCCAAAGTGGCATTTCGTAAGGGCGGCTTGTCTGGGGAGGGAATGGCGTGTTTGATAGAACAAGAAAGTGATTGCATGTATGAATTTGCTACCACAGACGTTCCCATCGTAATAGTTCAATGTTTGAACAAATAGTGATGATGACAGCTTACATTGTTCATTCTACTTTTGCATGATGCGACAGACAATAATTGGTATCGGCATAATCAGCAAAAAATGATATCAGTACAGCTCTAACAACGTCATCATCCTACAACAGCACTCCTCTCCCCTTCCCTTCCATTCCCTCATACTCTGCTTTCCCTCCCATCCTACCCTAACTATGAAAACAACACCGTGTCATCATCCTACAACAACACTCCTCTTGCCCCCCCCCCCACTCTCCTTTTCCCCTTATCCTAATCCCCAAATATAAATAGCCTGTGGTAAAATCAATGTCTTATAGATGTCTTTAGCTATTTAACCTTTGCAATGGGGCACGGGTAGAACTCAAATGTACGTATGCATGGAGGCGAGGGGGTCCACGAGATGCATGCAGTGCGACAGAGGAGAGGGGTTCGGAGATCCGATTTTTTAGCGTACGTAATAATACATGGATGGGTCCTTACTCTCTATCTAGGCAGCAACCAGATGCATGCACATAGGCTTGAAGGGTGTAATCGTCTCTGTTTAAAGACATCAATTAAAGACAGGAAATGCATCGTTTCATTACACAGTTCAACAGACACCAATTGATGACAGTGGCCTGAAGTGACATTACAATGAAAACAAATCATAAATCCAGTTGAGAAGTCAACTAAATGAGAAACAGTCAGACGCCAGGCTATGATGGCGCCGCTCTGAGCGGTCGCTCTCTTGAAGGGAGAGTGCTATATTAAATTCATAGATGGATAAGTTATGATAGACTCAGTTCATCTACTCATTCATTCTGTCCTTATTCTGTACATTTATTCATTCATTCATTCATTACATACAGCCATTCATTACATTTATTCATTCATTACATTCAGCCATTCATTACACTCAGTCATTCATTACATTCAGCCATTCATTACACTCAGTCATTCATTACATTTATTCATTCATTACATTCATTCATTACATTCATTCATTCATTCATTACATTCAACCATTCATTACATTTATTCATTCATTACACTCAGTCATTCATTACATTCAGCCATTCATTACACTCAGTCATTCATTACATTTATTCATTCATTACATTCATTCATTACATTCAACCATTCATTACATTTATTCATTCATTACACTCAGTCATTCATTACATTCAGCCATTCATTACACTCAGTCATTCATTACATTCATTAATTCATTACATTCAACCATTCATTACATTCAGCCATTCATTACATTTATTCATTCATTACACTCATTCATTCATTACATTCAGCCATTCATTACACTCAGTCATTCATTACATTTATTCAATTATTACATTCATTCATTACATTCATTCATTACATTCATTCATCACATTCATTCATTCATTACATTCATTACATTCATTCATTACATTCATTCATTCATTACATTCAACCATTCATTACATTCAACCATTCATTACATTCAGCCATTCATTACATTTATTCATTCATTACATTCAGCCATTCATTACACTCAGTCATTCATTACATTCAGCCATTCATTACACTCAGTCATTCATTACATTTATTCATTCATTACATTCATTCATTCATTCATTACATTCAACCATTCATTACATTTATTCATTCATTACACTCAGTCATTCATTACATTCAGCCATTCATTACACTCAGTCATTCATTACATTCATTAATTCATTACATTCAACCATTCATTACATTCAGCCATTCATTACATTTATTCATTCATTACACTCATTCATTCATTACATTCAGCCATTCATTACACTCAGTCATTCATTACATTTATTCATTTATTACATTCATTCATTACATTCATTCATTACATTCATTCATCACATTCATTCATTACATTCATTCATTCATTACATTCAACCATTCATTACATTCAGCCATTCATTCGTTACATTCAGTCATTCATTACAATCAACCATTCATTACATTCAGTCATTCATTACATTCAACCATTCATTACATTCAGTCATTCATTACATTCAACCATTCATTACATTCAGTCATTCATTACATTCAACCATTCATTACAGTCATTCATTACATTCAACCATTCATTACATTCAGTCATTCATTACATTCAGCCATGTATGTGTTGCTTTATTCATTCATTCTTCTTATATATCGTATTTCCTAAATCAATCTTTCAGTTGTTCATTTTTTCCTATCGCTGATCTGGCACTGAGTCTGTCTGTCATCGTCATCTACCTGTCTGTCATCCTTGATGTTGTATCCAAGTGAGATGAGACAAGACTTGAAGTCTTTTGGTTCCAGTCGCCTTGTTCGTGACTTGTCAAAGTGAAGGAACGACCGACGGAATTCCTCCAGTTGTTGGTTCGTTATTCCCTTCGAATCACGCGTCAGGATCTAAACAACAACAACAACAATGAAGAAGAAACAGTCGATTGATGAGGTTCATCATATCATCATCATCTCCAGTTCATTCAAATCATGGTAATAGAGATTTATAGAATGCCTGCATATGTTTATCTCTGCCTGTCTCTCTTTGTATCACTCTGTGTCTATCTCCCTGTCTGTCTGTATCTGTCTGTGTGTGTGTCTCTGTTTGTCAGGGTGATGCCACTATGTTCTGTCCTATGCTCTATGAAGGCAAACTCAGTTCTGTGAGATCCCCCCTCCTACCCATCATAAGTCCAAATAGTTCCAGCTATTAATCAATGGTTGCTTAATCTGCCAGAGACAAATACAAACTATGCAGACATAATAAGATGAAGGATAAGAGAAGCAAGTTAAGATGTTGGTCTGTCACTCCATTTCAATATATACAGTCATTATCTAACTGTATACAGTTGAATATCGGGTCCACACATGTCTACGGGTCGGATCGACCCGTGAATTGGGTCAGATCGAGATCTTGGCAGGTCGGGTCCCGAACCCAGACCCATTTCGACAACAGCCAATGTTTTGCAGAGCTTAATTTTCAATTCAGTTATATTTATAATGTTAATCAGTGACAATCAAATAAATTGAATGTGCCGAAGGAATTAACGCAAAAACGTAACTTGACACCAGATTTGTTCCTTTTTATGAAAAACGAAGCAGTTTGTCAGGGCATTTATTTCAAGCATGCAAGTTATCTGAGAAGGCAACGCAGGGATATGCAGACCAAACTCCTACGTACCCAATAATATCCGGAATTTTCCTGCATATATTTATGAATAAAGTAAGTTTAGGCCAAAATAAATGGAATAAACGAAGGGTCTCTTCCTTGACATGTACTCACAAATCAATATCATGATCATATGTGGTGGTTTGACTGTATTGCGTTTTTACGACATCAGGTATTTGACGATAAATAAAATTAGTAAGATTAGCACTAAAGGCAGGTCGGATTGGGTCGGGTCATGTGCGTCATGGGTCGGGTCGGATATTTGGCTTTAGAAGTCGGGTCGGCTCCATTTTTTTATGGGTTGGGTTGGGTCGGGCCATGAAAATTGGACCCAAGGACATCTCTGGATCCACACAAGGGAACCTTAAACAACGAAATGCCTTTAAAATGGAACGCAGTGGGTGGGGAAAGATATCCTCAAGTAAAGGACACATGAAACATTGGCTAGGTCAAGGTCTAGGTCATTGACATCAAGTGACCTTATGACCTATCGTTCTCATCTGCTGCCACCTGTTTAGCCTGCACTTGCCTGGTTTTCTGTTTCATTGATGCTCCTGGCAGCTGAGGTGAGAAGCTGTTCCCAGCCAACACGCAGAGTCTGCAACAGACAAACAAACGATACATTGCATGACATTCAAAGCGAAATCTAATAAAATCAACACAGCGAGTCATCATCATCATCATCTTCATCACAATCCAAATCATCATCATCACCTTATAAAACCAATGATCTTTCATATATGCTTTGAAAATCTTTGATCACTATCTAGCCTACATTGCAAAGCCTCCACAACCCCATCTGGTCCTTCTTGTCCATTTACAGTAGATGGCTAACCTCCATGGTGTAGGGAGTGTGGCGATTATCGAAGATCATCGCCTCCTGAATCTCGTGGTTATACCGTTCCAGTTCATCGAAGCTTGGCCTGAACGCCGCAACCTCTTTGTCGATGGCTCTCAGTCGAATCAACTGGTCTTCAAGTTTTCCCTTCTGGACGGCAGCAGACGCGATCGCGTCCAGATGGCGCTCGATCCACTGACCGACGACGTTCGCCTTCTGAGCGAATGCCCTGCGCAGGCGCTCGTTGTTCTGTTGACGCAGGAGCTCGTTGTGCAATGTCTGGTCACGATCAGGCACCAATTGCTTCACCTCATGCCACCTGTTGGCTAGATCCTACCACAAACAACGACATCATCATCATCATCACTATTATCACTGGTAATGATAATGACATTAGTTCACTATATATTGATGAACTTTAGAAGGAAGGATGGTCATATATATAACATATAAAATACAATTTTAACATATTGAAGGACACCTTCAATGAATACACTGAAAACGAGACAGGTCATTATTACTGTACAAGGTGTTCATCTGCACTCACCAATTGCTACCTTTTGAAACCATCAGAAGCTGAGCAAAACAATTCTATTATTAAAGAGATATTCAAATAAACTCTAAGTCTACAGGATGCTGGCATAGTACATGTTAGAATGAGATGTACCTGTGTTGGTCTCAGCTGCTTTTAATGTCTGGTGACCATGCTGTTAAATGACGCACATGCAGCAACAGCACTTAACACAGAGAGAGAGTTAGTCATCAGGGCACAGCATGCAAAACCAAACAGAGACAATGTCTCTTCTCATTTAAGACAACGATTATCTCGTCAGCTGTAACAGAAAGAATCACTCGGTTAGATCTGAAAACAGACGCACAATAGCATTACATGAGATTATGCAGTAGGTCTGCGAAGTAGGAAGACGTTTGAGCGTCTGCTGCACGGGCAGTTGAGCAAATCTACTCACAGCTGCTCAGTTCCAGCAAATGTTCTATCGAATGGGCAGTTTTGGGCAAGTGTGCATCTTGGAAGGAGGGCTATACCAAGTACAGTTGTATTGTATTAATGAAGACTTTATGCCTTAAAGCAATCAACCCTATGACAATAGCAACAACCTCCTGAATGGTTGCAATCATCCAAAACTCTTTGGTTTTTGATTGACACCAATCAATTATTGTGTTACTTGTGTGTATGTATAAGATCGCATTTTAGTTTTGAAAAGCATTTTAGGAAGCTGGAAAGTGTTAGTTTCAAACACAGCAAATCAAACCAATGAACAAGACAACAAGAATTGCACACAAATTGTACCATCAAATCTTGGTCTAACCTATATATATATATATATATATATATATATATATATATATATATATATATATATATATTTATATATATATATGTGTGTGGGTAAATGTGTGTGTGTGTATGATTGCATGGATGAATTTTAAAATATGAATGACAAACTAAAGAACCCATGAGATAAATAGTATGATAAAGCTGCACACTGTATCAAAACATTACTTACCCCTAAGGGGTAATAAAGAAACGTTCGTGCTCATGAAAACGAACCCCATTGTTGAATTAAACAATGGGAGACAACAAAGGCTCACCTGTCCGGTTATAAATGAGTAGGGGTTTTCGTATCCTCCCGTTATTCCGTACTGCTGCGAAATTCTGATGACTTCGTTGGCAAGTCCGACAATGGCGTTGAATTCCTTGTCTGCCTCGTTCAGAGTCAACTTAAACTGGTCGTGCGAGTCATTGAGGCGCTGGAAAAATCATCCAGAAACATCTTCTCTTCAATTGACTCATCATTTCCCCTCCTCCAACATCCTCCTAAACCTCAACATTTTGAGTTATCCTCTCCTGATGCTCATGCCACAGTACACTACGCTCTCTATCGCAATCGCTCCACTTCTGCATTCCAACAAAAACTACAAACATTTACCAATGACTCAACATCGGCTCTTGTGAGGGACTTGATTTTTTATGCTGCATAAGTTCATGACCCTATCTCTGATTTACATCATAAATCACACAGATAGACATAGATTTCAAACAATGAACCATTCATAGATCAACTGCTGTTGTTTTAAATATCTCTCTGACTCTCTCTAAGAACCAACAGAAGAACTACACTCAGCCACAAATGTATGCCTCTCGAAACGTAGAGTAATTAATTACGAAGTACAGATCAGTTGATTAACAAGAAATAAATCTGAATGGCATAATAGAATCCTCATAAACATTTAGGTTCATAAGTAAAAACGAGTAAATATCTAATCAGATGCGTACTTGGATCTCTTCGACTGTGTGGACGATAAACATGTCCACCAGATCCTCCTTGGCTCCATCCAACCAGTTATTAAACGGCTGGAAAACACAACACAGGAAGTTAACAACATCAAGTACGATCACCAAAACCAATATAGCAAACCTAATTAATTAATTATAATAAATTAACTATAATTAATAAATTCTAATATCAAAATCGTAATTTGAAAGTATCTTCAATAAGTAACTTAACTGTAATCCAATCAAATCAGTAATTAGTGTAAACCTTTGTGCATAGGTATGTAGATGTCTAATCACTAAATGGTACCCTACCTATCAAGGCCTCTGCCACATGGGGCTGCTACATGGCTACCAAAAAGACCTGAACACATACCAGTTAACCCTTTAACAACCAGCACATAGTAAAACTTAAGGCATAATCACTAACACTGGTCATTAAAGGTTAAGATGAGCTAACTAAGTCTTCTGTACTCTGACAATTGTCTCATGAATACACACATTCTGAATATAAACTTATTAAACGAAGAAATCTTGACAATTGAAGAATAGTGTTATTCAGAGTTGTTTGCAAAAGAAACTTAGACGGCAGGAAAATAATCTCGCAGAAGAAACTAAAAAGAACTGGAGAGGAAATGAATCTTTCCAATAAACAATGGCAACTGGAAAAAGAAATCCAGAGCACTCCTGTGTCTCCGACTGTTATGAAGGAATATTTCCTACCGCGGCTCTTCTGGCAAATTCCTGATGAAGATGATCGATCTTCTCCAGGATCTGTTCCGCCTCCTACAAAAGATTTCACACGATCATCAATGAACGATGTTCACCAAGATGAAGAATCATTCATTCAATCATACACAGGTAACAGACAATTGGAAAATTCTCCCATGTTCATATGCTAGAATGATCTCAAAGATCTCACTCACTCACTCTCTCTTTCTCTCTCTGTCTGTCTGTCTCTCTGTCTGCCTCTCCCTCTGTCTGTCTCTCTCTCTGTCTCTTGCAACCAGACATAGATCTTCATTCGACAACCATTCTGACCTGACACAGCACTCATTAATAAGCTTAGAATAGGATCAAATGGACAACCGTTGTCGTGTCGTACCTCGAGTGCGTTCCTGCGTTGTTGGCTCAGCGTTCCAAGCAGATCCCATTGGTCACAGATTCTCTGGCATCGAGAGTTGACACTCTTAACGTCATGGTAACCAAGTGCACTAGACCAAAGACAATGACAATTGTTTGTATGGCAGGAGAAACCTAGCAGAATGACATACCTTAAATTCTGGAATCAAGCAACCATGAATAAATGACCACCATTTATTTGCATAACCTAATTAGTAACTCAATCAATACACCTTGTCTTTTAGTACATCACAAGCAATACAGTGTTCTCATGAGTATTAATGACTAATAGACTAATACGCAATTTCAATAATTAATTACCAATAAGCAGTCTAAATAACCAATGGATAAAAAAGCAGTATAAACGATCAATTGACCAATAAGAAGTCTAAGTGACTAATAGACCAATAGGAAAAGAGCTGGTTACTTGAGTTCCTGTGCAATGGCCGCAATCTGTTCCACTCGTTCCTGGTGAGATGCAAGGTCTCCCTCGAATGCCTCGTGTCTCTTTCTCAATGCCTGCACACATTCAATAATTATCCAAAATCAAAGTTATGATCGACTGCTTCCAAAGATTACTTTGACTTTTCTAACTGGCATCACTTTCATTCAGTGGTTCCATCATCAATGCTCAACTGGCTATGCAATTTGCTTCACATAAATCCCAGAAAGATATAACCATATTCTAGCAAATAAACTTAACATAAATGAAGACTCTTAAGAGGAGAAGCAATCAATCTGTAAGATCAATCAACTCAGTCAATCAATCTGTAAGATCAATCAACTCAGTCAATTGAGTCCAATAAAATACCATAAAACGATAAAACGTAGATCTGCAAAGTTTAGAAGAGCACAAGAAACATGGGTCAGAGGCAACATCAAGAGCATACAGCAGGAAGAGAGTCTCTTGGTAGAAGTGTTTTCAACAAATGAGGAGGTAGAGTGTTCCAGATGGAGGAAACACCACAACAGAGGCAAACTATGTCAGAGGTTTTAGCATGGTGATCAGTGGAAGTGGTAGGAGTAGTCGCGTATACTTTAAACGCTTGAAAGAGAGTCTGTGTTGATACCTTGAGGTCACTAAGGCGACTCTTTTTGAAATCTTGAGCTTGTAGCATGTCCTCCTTTCCTACGGACCATTCCTCGTGAATGTCGCACTTCAGCTTGAACTTCTGAGCCAGATGATCCAAACGCTCCAGTCTAACACAAACAGAACAGAAATATGAGTCCCACTCAAGTGAAAAAGTACTAAATGAGGACTACAAAGAACCAGTGAAACTCGTTAAGAAATAACGCCAACTAAATACTGTATTCTAAATTCAATGCATGCAAGCAGAGTGCTTGCATGCTCTCTGTGCAAATCATTCTAGCTTAGTTTCAGTTTCAGAATTCAATTTAGTTCAGAAATGCAGACTCTTGAAAGGCAGACATCAAGAGTCTGCAAGAGAATTCTCTAACAAAGTAGAGCGAAAGTCAGTCTATCGGAGGGAGAGATTCAAAAATGAGGAGTTTGAGAAAGAGGGAACAACAGCAACTGTGAATGTAACTGTTGATCCTGTCAAAGAGAAGACGACATCTACCAGGAACAAAATGACTTTGTGTGTAATCATTACCTCTGTAATTCCGACAGCAGCCAGTCTTCAAAGCCTTTCTCTGCATTTTCTAAACCTTTCCAGGCATTTGCAATGTCCTAAACAACAGTTAAACAATATATCCTCAAAATTCTTCAATAATCACAGCTACCTAGTTCGACTATAAACTCCAGGATGGCTGTCACAGTCAAATTGAAGTCAGACCGTTCTAAACTAATCACAAACAACACAAACAACACAAACAACATGACCATTTCTGAGCAGATGCAGAACAGATGAGTTAATAGTACACAAAGGTTTAGTTCGTAAGCATTGTTAACATGATATGTAAAATCATTGCACCTACAAAAGGCATCGTTAACTCCAAGTTAAAGTTATAAACATAGTTTCTCATATGTAAGAAATCACAGTCCAGGGAATTGAAACAAAAGTCCAGCAATTTGTGAATAAGTCACTGAAATATCAACTGCACATCTACCCATAGAATGTGAAAAGAAGTCAATAACAGCAATCGTAATCTACAAACTTCCAAAGCGCAGGGCACCAGCTTCTTCAAGAGCTATGGTTGAAGTGAGAAACAAGTGAATGAAACGCATTGAAATGATGATGTACGAACCGAAACCATTTTGCCCTCCGTGGGCATGTACGCCGGTCGATTGCTCAGCCTCAGTCTGGTCTGTAGGGTGTTGAATGTTGACTCCAGCTTCGCCTTCTCCTCGACCTTCGGAGGCTTGTGCGCTCGGCTGTAGTCGCGAAATTCGGCCAGCTTGCGTCGAGTGCCTGGGATGGTGTTATCCGTCGTCCGGTTCTCCAGCCAAGGTCTTGTCCGACGAATCCACTCAAGGAGCTAACATCACCACCAATGAACAAACAGAACCAGAGTTCATTACATTAAGACATTGATTGTCAAACTCTTCATATATCTATATGTTCGCTTTTTGAGGGAACCATCAGAAAGGGCGCATTGTGGGATATGCTCCATATCCTTCATTCATTTAGAGTTTTTATAGTACCTCCACAACAGACCTAATTAGACGAGCAGTCAGATATCAAGTGGTAAAACTGAAGACTCCCACAATGCATCAGTAGATAGCAACATAAACTCATTGACGATAATCACAAATCACAACAAGGAGCAATTAAAACTTTTTAAATCTTCAACAGACTAAAGCTAGTTAAACACTTTTAACGATGAAAGCGTCCTATATGCATCACTAGGAAAACCAATGCAGCTCATCGTGAAAGTCTTAAACAACCGAGAATTTCGAATTTTTTTTGTAAAATGCAACTTGGTGCAAATTGACAGTGCAACCCTTCACCAAGAAATCTCTCCTCATCTGCTCTACTCAACAACAACAGAATGATAGCATAGACACTTGGGAGTCCTTAGGCGTCCAATATGGGTATATGCGACCCCTACAGAGCCTATGTGAGTTCATATGGGTATTCTTACCCTTATAGACCCCTTACAGACAAATGCACATTTGAAAGAAAACCTGATAGATAGGATAAAAACGAAATCGAGTAAAATTGCAGAACTTACGTCGCTGGCCATTCGTTCATATTCTTCCATGAGTCTTTCGTTCTCTTGATTGATTTTAAGTACTTTACAGATACGATTGGCCGCCGTTTCTGCCTAACGTTTCACACAAACAGAAATTCAGTTTAATTGTGCAGAACATAAGAGGCATCTTTTCATCTCAACAATTGATTCAGTCACATTCAGGTTTCTCACAAAACTACTCATCTCACCTTCGTTGACCTGTTTCCGACCTACAAGAATATCCAATGCTTCGCTCTTCGGCAAAGAAGGAGATTTTGGTACCATGAACTCACACTCCCATTCGCCAGCATCGAGCCTTTTCAATTGGGTGGAGGACCTGAATGTCCTCTATCTGGAATGGCTTCCCATCAGATTTGCCATCGCTGCCTCGAGTAAACGTACCCCATTTTCTAAGTCCCTCACACGCGAAGCAGTGGCTGGATTGGGAGCGCCTCTGAGTTGGTCCCTTCAACAGGCTCTATATAAATTCTCAGAGTGAATGAATGAATGGATAATTTAAGATGTGATTAAAGAACGCACACTGATAGAAAGACAGCCAAGAATCAATGGCTAATAATTCATCTGAACGATGATTCAACTGACCTGTTGAGCACCAGCGAACGCATGGTAGTAGGCCGACACATACGTCATGACTGACCTCTCGTCAGGTTTCACAGAGTTTACCATATCTGAAAACCCAACCACAGCATAAAAAGAGAAGGGGTTTTCAAATACAGAACACGGTTTCAGAGAGACTCAAGCACTACTGAACAACCACGAATCCTAATGTCCAGTGTAAGAGTGCGCTAAGGATGCTCCTGTGCAACACGTAACTGTAAACCTACAATTATTCATTAGAAATTCATTCCTGCAAGGAAATACACGAGATTGAAAGATGGAAATGTTAACAAGAGCCATGCCTCTATTAAATAACAAGCTCTCCTTTCAAAGTTTAGATGTGCACAGATGACTGTATTATGGTTGATCATCAATAGAGCTGATTAACTGAAAGTGCAAATCTTGCACAACAGGTTCCCTGCTTCTATATTGATACAGAACGTTTTAAAAACATCATAACAGTGCAAAAGAAATGAATTACCTTCGGCATCTAACATCCTTGGTATATCGAGGTACTTCTCAGCAACATCAAAAGCAAGATTCAAGTTGTACAGAGGATTATCCTGCAACAAGAAACAAAGCTTTTCTGTAACCTACAACTAACTCAGAGTTTATGTAGCTCCACTACAGGCCAGTATCTATCTTCGCAAAGCAGACGTTCAGACTAGATTTAAGCTAAAACAAATGGCAGCGACTCTTGACTCATCAAAGTCTTAAAATATGAAATTCCTTTCCCAATCTTCTCTTTGAAACCATTGATGCCATTTGTGAAGCACATCAGTGTTCAACATCTCCTTTGCACAACACGCTTTCATCACAAGGACTTTTGTGAAGTGAGCTGAGATCTATAAAGTCACATAACTTTCTAAATGCACAACTCCAATGACTAATTAATGACTCATTGTTTGCTCTTCATCACAAAGAAATTATGTAACTAAAGAAAATCAAATGATTCCCTGAAATAACATGGAACAACGTTTTCTACAACTGCCGTTTTGAAAGAGCATTTATATAGCTTCTCTTTAAAAAGTGTGCTGTATGGATGGCCATCGATCGGGGGACGCTGACCTTGGAGAGTTTGTTGTAGTCGAGAAGTTCTGGCCTGTGACGGTGGATGAGGGCGCAGAAGGCCAAACCATCTTTGAAACTGCAAGACAATGAAACCATTATCATCACGCCAAACAACAAAAGTCCACATTCAACCATTATATCTAATCCTCTCATTACAGATCAGACAATTCCAGAGGCAGTTCTTCTCATTTAAAACCCATTTGGAATACCACTAAACTTATTATGAAATAGAAACAAAGAGAAGCAAATTGTATTGTATTGTCTGATGAGGTAAAAAAGCAGAATAAAGAAAAACAAAAGACAAATTATAAATGACTAAATTAAAAGAGACTGAAGCTGCTACATTCATCTGATTGTAGTAACATAGACAAGAACTCCGGCTGCACAACAAACAAGTCAGGCACAAGTAAAATGTAAAGTCTATTAACATAGTGTGAATCCCTGATTCCATTGGACAGAACAAAAGCCACCGCATCACAAAGGCGAACTTATCACCCACGCTATGTCAGATCAAGTGCATAGGAGATAGCCTAAGCATAGCCTTTAGAGTCTAGAGACAATTCCGCACTCAAACCCCAGGTAACAAAGATTTTACAGGACATCGAAAGAAGTAAACCGGAACTCATCAAATCATCTAAAACTAGACATGTCGACTGAATCGCACGAGAAGTTGAGACTGATAAATTGCAGCCATTGAGAAGATAAAAACTGAGTTGATGAGAGAATTAACCTCAGATGGAAGTTCTGCACATTGACGTTCTTGTAAGGCGCGGTTTTCCTTTGGCACCACAGAAGAAGTCCTTCTTTGGCTGTCATTTCTAACAGAACATTCAAAACCAACCACATCTATGTACATCAAGAAATATGGTTCATGCTGTGCATAGCAAAATGCAGAATATTTAAGAACATTGATATGTCAAAAGTTTTCAATCAAGAACATACATGTAGTCGCAAGCAGTCGTCAATCAATGTGAATTGGAAATGAAGAGGATTTCTAAATATAGCAGCAGTGTTATTTTAGCACTAACTAATTTTCACCAATCAGTGTTTGCAAATTTGTGATGAATACACTGACATACTGGGAAAGAAACTATTTCTCATTCTGTTGATAGATGTTTCAATTGTTGGTGTCTTTAAGTGGATATTACCAGTGCTTTTTTTCTGGCGGAATGTGCCGGAACAGCGTTCCGGCACCTTTTTTTCAAATTAATAAATAATGAAATTGGTAATTGTGTAAAAACTTTGGAATTTGAAATAAAACTGTACAATTTCAATTTTTTACATTCTAAAATGAATAAGTAAGATTATGATCATTGTGTCCTAACAAATTAATTTTACTTGGTAGCTAATTTTAGCATCATTTCTTTCGACAATAAGGCCTAAGGGTGCATTCTGGCACCTTTTTCCATAGAAAAAAGCACTGGATATTACTATTGGACCTGTTCACAATATGACTTAATTTCTGTAACAGACTTCCTTGACTGGTGTTGTAAAGTCTCTTGCCAGACTTACCTTCTACTGAGATGTCCTGAATTGCAAAGCGGAGAATGATGGTCCAGATCATTCCAAGAGTCATTTTTAAATTACCATCAACAATTTCTGGAAGAAACAAAAGAAACATCACTTAGCAAAAGAAACAACTATATCACAGTAAAGACACCATCACATAATAATTGCAAGAGGATTTAGTGATTAATTGAATATAATTTTATCTACACTGGTCAGTATTTTAAGCAAGCAGCATGATGTGAGGTAGTTACGGCACACTACCTGAGTCAGGGAAGGATTTAAGCTACGAAATTGTTTCACAATAATTAAAAAAACTGCCCAACAAAACCAAGAGAAAGAAGCACCAGTGGATTATTAAGCATTATATTTATTTAATATAGACATCTAGAGCATTGATGTTAATGCACAATACAGTGAGTCCAACCAAAAGTCCTTCTATGGCTTCACAATCAGAGAAAAATACCTGTTATAGGAGTGTAAATAATGACAAGTTGGTTGAAGTGTGGTCCAGAGATGCCCACAATGTCTGCCATTGTTGTCAAAGCGATGTTTGGTCATTCATAGCCAGGCAGTAGAAGAGGGGTAGAAACGGAAGTTGACATATAAGATTACAAGACATTTACTAATTCAGTTAGTTAGTAGACCATTAGACTCTTTCACCCGAATGACCCCCTACATCAGTGACTCATCTGCCTCCATCCCTATCTGGGCTTCAATAACCATTTGGTGTCTTCCACAAGACGCAGCCATTGCCCTGTGCTTAGCCTCAAGTCTTGCCTTGATATTTACAGTTTAAATAGGATAAAAGGAAGAGATTACGGAGAACAGACGGACGGAAGGACTGACCTTCGGAACCGATGGAGACAAGTCTGACTCCTTTGCTTTCGATGAACTGCAACGCTTTGTTGACGTTGGACAGTTTGTGGATACGCATCTTGCCTCTGTCTGGCTTCGGCAGCTGCTCCCCAGAAATGACTTCGAGCAGAAGCATCAGCTTCAACCCATTGCGAAAGTCTTCCTCTATGTTCTCGATCTGGGTTCCCGCCTTGCGAAGATGAGAGTTGCACCAGGCAGTGAAGGTCTGTCATCAGCAGAAACAATCAACATCCTCGAATTAATTATCACATTTTTTTTAAATATAGCAAAAATTCTGTGCAATGTTACCAACTTAACACAAAAATCACTTGTTTTAGTAGCATTTCTAATGTGTTAATATTCTCATTACCTACATACTTTGTCGGTGCAGCATTTTTCCTTCTATTTAGTAAATATTTCAGTGTTAGTAGCTTCTTGTTAGTAGCTTCTCTCCCAAGTTCAGTCTTGGAAGCGCTTGAAGACCTTGTTTACTACCTAGTTGCCAACTTGGATCGGGAGCGCCGCTGATTTGAGCAGCGCTTTAAAAATTTTCATTTACAATTTACAATTTGTGGTGTGGGTCCTGAAGTCTAGTGGAATGTACCAGCCACTTGTATTTCTTTCATTTTTATCTACTTTTATATCCTTTATTTTTATTCTTAGTCACTTTTATTTCCTTACGTACTGCATCATGTTACAACAATTGAATAAATCAGTCAAAAATGTGTGCAAATTGTCTCAACTGCAAATATATAAATGAATCAACAATATTCACTTGTTTTTAGTAGCATTTCTAATGTATTGTTCATTCATTCAGAGAATTTATATAGCACCTTTTCAAGAGACCTGCTCAGAGTAGCCCCTGCACTGGCCAATATGATGCTAAGTGTCATCATGAACGAAAGTATTACATCAGCAATGCATGGCATGTTGGAAAAGTCACCCACACACCCACGTGAAGCCAACCAATGGATTCCCGTTAACAGCTGACAGATGGCATGGATGTTCAGAATCTCTGAGCCAAGTTACTTCAATACAGCAAAGTGGTAACAAGTGACTAATTTCTTTTAAACCTCAGCAATGTGAACCATGACAATTTAAAAAACGAAGATGCGTTGTGGCCCTCTATAATGCCTAGTTCAAGCTGGTTCAGATAACTGGTTGAGATAGTGGTTGGAGATAAAACGGAAAGGAGATAGATTGCATCTGGTAAACATCGGAACGATGGAGGCATGGTAGAGATACCTCTATTGTTTTGAGGCCCAGGAAGCAGTCGACTCCTTAAGAGAGACAGCAGAAGTAGTGTGCATTCCTTTAACCAGAAATAGTCAAGCCAAGACATGGTGTCTAAAGTATGGAATGGACTTACCACTACAAATACTTCCTCAAGGATTCCCTACACGTTTAGCCGTCCTATAAAGGAGCAATGGAGAGCAGCACTGTTTTGAAAACAACAGATGACAAAAGGAGGCTGCACATTGATCTGTTAGCTCTAATCTACTCATTGCCATAGACATGCTCATGATGTGCTCCCCTATGGCACTTCTTAAAAGTCAAGATCTACACATTCAGATCCCTTTGAATGCATTCTCTTTTAAGCACGGGATGTGTGGGTTAGTTACCGGTAAGTAAGTTTCACTTGTAGGCAAAGTTTTAACAGTTTGTATCCCAGTTCAGTTCGTTTTCTGCTGTTTCAAAGTATCATGGATGGCATCAAGAACTGATGGCAGTGGTGGTGTTGATGATGATGATGATATACTTCGAATTTCCCCCCAGTTATTTCCTCTGGTGTATGTGAATTAGAGTGTGGGTAGGCAACTGGTTTAGTAAAGAACAGACTTACCTACTTACATGCTTACTAATATACTTAACTACTATGATTAAGAAGCAATAGTATGAATTCTATGACACAGAACCTCTTTATTAACCATCTCAATATCCCAAAACCTATGAAGAGCTACATAAATTATTACAATGACAAATGCAAGTGTAAACAGTAAAAATGACCCTCAAGACTACAATCTAATTCAATGCAATGTAAGGTTTTGACCTTTACATTACAAGTCACATTATGTTGCACAATAGGTTAGGAACATTGCAGGACTGTTCTGGTATGGTGATGAAAATAATTTAATTACAGAAGAAACGAATACTCCTAACTCAGATCCTAAATATCTCTGCAACTGGATGTGTTGTTACTCACTCTCTGCTCATTCTTCAAACCCTCTTTGCTCTACAGCTCACCATCTCATCTTCTTCTACAATAGTCGTGAACCTCTTTATCCCAGCACCAGGCTTTTGCTATAGTGGCTCATTAGCACATTGGGGTCCACATATTTGGGGTAGGGTCCTTACTCTTTACTGGAATTTGGGGCAATCACCTTTGCCTGTGCAGTTCACTACTTTACAGCTCACATTTATTTGTAATCGTAAACTCATCAAAGCGCCACTTGAAAGCCAAGCACAGGGCATGTTTATTCGCAAGCACTGCATCGAATCAGAGGGTATGTCCAAAGGGATAGTCAGAGGGGGTTCGATTCCGGTTGTCAGAGGGTAAGAAGGGACAGTGTATCAGTTAAGGTGCGCGTCGTTTCGGTCGAGAATCTGAATGTGGAGTTTTCAGCTTTATATACACATCAGAAACTCGTATTGAATTGAGCCAATATGATTTGAGAACTGCACAGATTGCTAGTTGAACAGCAGTGTGACCTTGGACAAGAGACTTCAGCAAACTTTGAAATGCCTGCAGCACGAGCATCTAAGACTATGCGTTAGACCACCGTCAAATGCGCTGATCCCCTGCAAAACAACATCTGTCGATGGTTCAGCCCAGAAGCAGCATCGTCTCACTTCTCTGGAATGCATTGAACCAAAGAAATGTTGCAAAAGTCAAAGGTCATTGCGATTGCTAAATGATTTCGACACTATAGCTTATGTGACATGGTTTGAGTAACCCTTTTCTTCAGGTAACTCCTTGATTTTAGTACCATGCCTTTGATAAATATATCTAAAGCCATATATAAACAAACCTTCACTGAACACCTTTCCCCACCCCCTGTGAACTATATCTATGTGCTTTGATATGCAAGTACAGTGAAGTCCTAATCGATGAATTCAAAAAGGTTGGAAGAGAACAAATTTGAAATCAATCCAACAGTGTATTGTGACCATAAGCCTCACCCAATGGGGGATTAACATGGAGGAGCATGGACAACAATTGAATATAGTAGTAATTGTTGTGAGTTCTCAGCCCAAGGGCAGGTCCATTGGCTTTTATGCCACCTGAGGATGAGCTGAGTGAGGTGGCTTCTTGTTGCCTTCCTAACAGACAATTAAGGATGAACAAATTGTCCAAGATTGCTATGTACTATCTTGGGGCAGATTCGAACCTGCAATCTTCTGGTTATAAAGCACAGAATGTATACCACATCACCAACGCATCCCATGAATTTAATGGTCTTCAATAATAAACAACATTGACAGTGCTCTCTGTTTGGAATGCAATGCAGCGAATGCTTGACCAAGGCTGCTCAGAAGGAGGCCGTAACCAAAGCATCGACGACATGGTTGATCTATGACATAAAGCATGTTTATAACGAACCACGCAATAGTTGGCCCACTATTACGAAGGACGAGGAAGCCAGCAGAAGCACAACGAGCACTGGGCTGCAATTACCCTTAACAGTTGAGCACATAAACTCAACAACACGGAGCAACAACGTCAAGAAGCTTCAAAGGCGAGCAGCGTGCCTCGAAGGGCGAGCAGTAGAGCATGCATGCTCAATTGAAGTGAAATGCTGAACAGCAGAGCCACAGAAGAGAAGCATCTGCTCTGAACGAGAGAGACTCCTACGATGATGATGATGAAGATGATGGCTGCTGGATAGGCCTTTGGTATTCGTCGTCTCCAACCAGCATCCATCCTTCTTTCACAAATAGCTCCTCCGACTGAGGCTGAGGCCTGCTGCCTACACATCGCTGGAACAACACAAATATCCCGGACGAGATAAATATGCGGTGAGTAGGCAGCACGGGAAGAATACCTGGCAAGCAACGCATGCGCTGTTTGGCTGACCAGAAAGGCCTACCAGCCACGTGCGGGCCTCTATCGCCTGTCAGCCAGCCAGCCAAACGCCGAACGCATGGCCATGTTTGGCACAAGGTAACACTATCCCTGGCTACAGCATGGATGTGGTGCGGATCACCAAGATTTACACAAGCACGCTCTCGGCTGTGCAAGTAGCTGTAGCTTCGTCTTCTTCTTCTTTACCTTCCTCTTCTTCGCCAGCAGCGAGAACGTCAGCAGCAGCAACAACAACATTGGCTGCAGATTCTGCTGTGGCCAGTCTCTATGGCAACAGTCTCTATGGCAACAGTAGTTTTGAAGAAGGCAGTAGGCATCTCAACCAATTACTGGAGATGAGATTAAGAATGTCGGTTCATCCAGATGAAAAATGATTCTCACTTAAATACATCAACAGGACATTTGAAAACCATCATCCGTGACAAAAGACATTGAAAGACAACAATGATAACCATAACCATAACCAAGTGTTTTATTGTCTCCAAATAACAAACATAAGTACAAAATGTTGACAATTAGCTAGGGGGTCAATAGGGACTAACAGAAACCCTTAAAGGACAAAAAAATCCTGTAATCAGGGTCACCCTTACAATAGATTGATAGTTGCAGCCGGATAGGTATGAAAATACATTAACATTTAGTACAAAACTTAACTAGTTAGCTATTATATAACAATCACAATGAAAACGATACACAAGCCCATTAAGACCATTTATTGATCAATCAGATAATTTCTTAACTTTGTTAAAAAATAAATGAAGATCATTCAGTGCATCAGCAGTAACAGGTCTCTCTATGATCATAGCCACACTAAGTCATTGGTCGAATGGGGAAAAAGGAAGTCTCACAAAGGCGATCATGCATACATGAGAAAAGGTTTCCCATGAAGACGTTGGCGATAGAGCAAATCAAACCCTAAAAAACACAGTAGATGGTGGAGACTGGCGACTGAAGCGTCCACCACAGTGAGGAAAAGGAAAGACTAAACAAAACATGTCATTTCTCAATGGTCACTATCAACCACAGTCTGACCTATTTTTTCCAGGCAGGTCACAGATCAAGGATGCCAGGAGAGGTCACCACAAAGAACTTTCTATCAACTCCATAAATATGATGACCACTATATATATATATATATATATATATACAAAATGTCTGGCATACACAAGTATTTATATTTTGTCCACTTAATATATCTCCAGAGTCACCCATAGTCCAAATAGGACGAACGGGTGAAGCCCTCGTCCCACACTGTCCTTATTACATCTATTTATTTTACAGTCAATTGTTAATTAACATGCTGATTAAATGCACAAGACAATGCATCTGAAAATCACAAGAATTCTGCTCTGGTGACATCAGTTCATACAAATAAGTTTGGAGACAATGAATTTGATGCAGGACCTTCACACATAACCACAGCAACTGAGTTAGTCCACAGTGCTAATCCCTATACTCATCCATAGCTGAGAATCCAGTATCTGCAAAGACAATACCACTTCAGAGGTTCTAAGATTCAAATGACATCAACATGTAGGCACTTGCAAGTGGATGCAGCGTCTATTTGCAATGACCTTGGAATTTGGCAAACTCTGCCATCATTGGAAATGGAAATCAAAGCAGATTCTCATATCTGGCTCTGCATTGACAGTTTCTATTCTGAATACAAGGACACATCCATCTTATTACAATATATCTTTAAAGAAAGAGACACCATGACGAAATGCAAGCACTTGTAATAGATAATTAGCATTGGAACACTCAACTATTAAACAAACATGACGTTTTCTGTGTGCCTACATTTTCTAACATATCCTGCCTGATGGAAGAAATTGCAGTGTCAAAAGATGTCTCATTTTGCACCAGGCAGTCGAACAGCAAGCATTTCTTTTTAAATAGCTTCTATAAACAATTGATAGCATATCATGAATGCCAACTGCGCTCTGTTCATAACCAGGACGATGATGCTATGTAAAGAAACATTCCCCATCCACTGGGAACCCACTCAAATGAAAGAACCTCCAGCTGCCTTGGGATGTTAGTCTCTCAACGCAGCACAAGTAGAGAGCTAAACAAACACCACATATATTATTCGACTGTATTAAACTGTGCCTTCGCAGACATCTTACTTCGCAGTGGGTGGTAAAAAGAAATGAAAACATTTACTCTGCCTCCTCTGACCATCTGGAAACCGGACTCTGACCTCCCTCGGACTACCATTTGGACAACACCTCTAATTCGACAAAAAGCTTGGGAATAGGCTGGTGCCTGCATTTGGCTTTCAAGTTGTGCCTTAGAAGATTGGAGTAGTACAAATTTCTCAACTTAGTATGGTTGCAGTAGGGAAATCAGTTTGCCTTAATTAAGGCAATGGTCCACTGTTTGTAATATTTTGGCATGTCAAACAATAACAATTTTTTTATGTACGTATCTCGCCATTTATATAGCACATTTAAAAATATCTTACAAAGGGTGCTACAGTTGTAAACCACAAACTACAGATGAGGAAAAGTGGTTCTGCAGTTGGGCTAATGTCTTATGCAGCTCAGAGATACTTCCACCACATAATCCTCTGAACTTTACTTTGTGTTTAATAAATACTAGGATCCATTGTCTTTTTTAAATAGTTCAATCTCTCTAGAACTTCCCTTTGCAGTCAATTCAATTTTTAAACAAACTCAAAGGTTCTCTGTTGAGCATGCAACTCTTCATGTGAATAATTCACCCTAGAAAGACACACAACCTGCGCATTATCTTACTTCCAGCTAAGGCAGATTATGCTCCAAAGCGCATCCATCATCAAATCAGAGAAAACACAGTATTAAGCCAAAGCCAGAGAGGGTTTGTGCCATTGAAGTAGAAGCCAGAAAATGGCAAACAGAGATAAGCAGAAATGCAGCCGTGCCTGAGAGAAATGGGCTTAGGACAGCCAGACTGGTTCGCAGCCCATGTGTGCGATATTTCCGGTCATAAAAAAACAACTCTACGACAGGTTTCTTACAGTAGTCAGGAATTTTACACAAAAGCCTGCTTGGCTGCTTGCCTGTCTGGCTGGAAGCCCTGCTCAACGTTGCTAATGTCTTCAGTATGTTCACTAATTATGTAATTTATAGGACAACCTCCTTACTGACAATGAAGTCCAGAGTGACGTCATTAGAGTTGCAGCCGATTACGTAATCTTTTGGTGTAAAAGAATATTTCAGAAATGTCATTCATTGGCAGAATATTTGAACTGGAAAGGGAAAATGTATTCAATATGAACAAAGAACGATGTCAACTAATTTAAGACTTTTCATAGATCCAACACAAAGTCTGATTAAACCAGTACACTCAATAAAATCTGCATAATCAGGATAATCTGATGTTATAATATCTAAATGTCCCATAAATGACCAGCCTACTAATTACCAAACGAAGACGAGATCTAGAAAAGGTTCGGTCTAAACTATGTTGTTTACCCCAAAACAACAATGTTAACCTTTTGTTTGATCCAAGAAGCAAAATAAACAACATCCTGATTAGGGTTGTTAATATCGGTTTTTGGGGCAAACCGATTATCGAATTTCAAAAACCGATTATCGGTTTTTATTGGTGTTCTTTGAAAAATATTATAAATTGTAATACGAACATTATTTTATGTATTATGTATCGTAATGCCGGGTCAACACTCATACCAAAGTGTTTAAGTAATCTGGAATTTAAGCTGGAACAAACAGAAGCCTACAGCGCTCGGCTCTCATACTCTCCCTGCCGGTATGCATCGTTCTCCATTAAAACCCCCACCGGCAGTCGCCCATTAGCTCTCCCCTGTACGGATCAAAATCGGGTGCTTTGCAGTTAGCTCTTCTGTCCGAGCGCCCGCTATCTTCGTTGGCTCGGGCTACCCTTCCCCTAACTCACCTTCTCACGCTAGTCTTGTCTGGACAAGAGGGCTGTTCATTAGCAATGGACAGCTATTAATTACCCTATTGGAAGATGCGGCTGGAAAATATTTCGCTTAGCCGCGTCTATACCTTTGAAGTTGACCGACTTGAGCCCTTTCTATGGGAACAAATCCGAGACATGTGAGATAAATAATAAGGTGAGAAAAATCCGATTATCGTTTTGCAAATGACAGAAACTGATAATCGATTTCAAAACCGATAACCGGTTTTCCGGTCATCGTTTAACATCCCTAATCCTGACAAAATTAATTCCAATATTTCATTTGATTGTGGCTTTTACTTCTCAGTCATAATTAATTATGCACATCTGGACAAATTGACACTCAGTCAGAATTAATCTTAATTTCAATTAGACCTTAAAGCATGCATCAGATACACACACGCACGCACGCACGCACGCACGCACGCACACACACACACTCTCCTTTCTGTCTGTCTGAGTCTTACTCTCTCTCTGTCTGTCTATCTTTCTCTCTCTGTACCTCTGTGTGTCAGTCTGTTTTCCAGACAGTCTGCTTGCATGCCTGTCTGTCTGACTGACTGTCTGTCTGTCTCTCTGAGTCTCCTTGAGAAGGGTCTCCTTGCAAGTTCGTATCTGGACACAGACACTAAGAGTCCCATAAACAGACGGACAGTTTAACATCGCAGGAATTCTGTAAACTAAAATAACTAAAAGCAACTATCTCACTAGGCCATTATTCAGTTTAACTATGGCAATCCAAATTGTCTTAGTGAAATCAGTTTCAAAGTCATTAATCACAGACATCCTATTTTCTCTGTATCTCTATCTATCTGTCTGTCTGTCTGTCTGTCTGTCTGTCTGTCTCTCTGGTAAATGCTTCATAGGGCGGTCACTAGTAACAGAGAGAGACCATTCGTTGTCTGGTGATAATGGTTCTTCCATGTGGTCTTCAGTTAGTCACTTCTTCTGTTGCAAAACTGTTTCACTGTTAGTGAAGATCAATTTGAGAAAGAACGAGATCCCACAGAGGGGGGGGGTCACTACCACACCACCATCAACCGTTTATCGAAAACCTGCTCTCAACCAACTGAATCCATACTGAATTGGTATCACCATAGACTAATGCTTTTCTAATAATTAGCAACACTAATAACAACAATACTAATAATAATAATACCATTAATAATAATAATAATAATAATAATAATAATAATAATAAAATAATAATAATAATAGCAAAATATTAATAATAACAATAATAATAATAATAACTAAAAAACAATAATAATAATACTAATAATAATAATAACAATAATCAATAATAATAATAATAATCACCATCAACATCATCTGCATAGAGTAGTCATAACAGACCAAAGATGCCCTAATTTCTGGATCAAATGTACTTTGAGGAACAAAATTATATGATAATAATAACAAATAACAGTAACAATAATAGTAACTATAATGACAATTGTAATGTCTTACTTTACATAACTGAACTATACTTAGTTCATGAATAGAAAAAATGAAAGTATGCATTATGTCCTACACAAGGTTGTTTTTGTTTAAATCAATTTTTAATAAGGTAAGAGAAAACCATAATGGCGCATCTATTCCCATTAGAGGGTCCTCGCCCAATCACAACTATGACCTAGGACCCATACCCATAGATCTGGGTCCACTGCAGAAGTCCTTGGCCCGTGTCTACCAAAACAGCCTGGCCCTGGTCAGAGAGAGATAAGGAATAAAAGAACTCTAGGGCTAGAGATGTTTTCTACTCCAAGATATCATCCAAACTCCATAAAACAATTAGCAGAGGGCAACCCAATCGGTCTAAATGAGGAGTTACCCACTCCACAGATCAGACACATTGCTGAGAAGACCAAGAAATATCCAGGCATCTCATTGCAGATCGGATTTTAAACAGCAACATAAACGGACCAACTTTCAGTCATTTTGCTTTAGATTAAAAATCCTATTCTTGACTTCACAGGAATTGAGAATAAATTGTTGAACCTTGATTGATTCTTCAATCTTGGTTTAGACTCCACATCGTGAAATCAAAGGACAGAAGCAGTTCACACCGAAATTCAACTGGCACACATTCGGATGCTTAGAGACAATTCTAAAAGTGCATAGAAGGCTTTAAAAAAATGATTGGTAAACTTGTTTTCGTTGTGAGACTGGGAAAGACAAAAGGTCAAGTGGTGCGCGTGCACGAATTGCAGAGCTACCTTTTTCTGCTGCTTCTCCCAGGCGGGATCGAGAAGACCTTCCCTTTCCCATTCATCCTCCTGCTCCATGTACTCATCCTGATAATATCCGGGCGGAAGTCCGTCTTGATACATCATGATGATGATGATGCGATGATACTCCAACAACAACGACAACGACGACGATGTAAAAGGCGTCCGAGACTGGCTCTTCCTATATTACAGTAGGCGACTCGATCGACCGTCGGAGCAGGACGAACGATTAAGAGCCGAGTAGGCGGCAGCCGGGTGCGCGGATGAGGGGAAGAAGACGGTCGAACGAGGAGATTTAGTCCCGCCTGCCTTATCTGACTCCGACCGACCGCAGCTCCTCCTTGCAAGGACGCCCAGAACCAGACGCAATCTACTAAATCGCACGCAATGGCGAACGAAACTGCACTCAAAAAGTCACAATAAGAACACAGTTCAAAAGCGTAAGAACTAGCAATGGCCTACTTCGTAAATAGAAATCGCAAACTTGAAATATTTACAAATTCTGAAAGCTAATATAGTAAATAATTCTGGTTTCTAAGCATCCAGTGCGATTTTCATTAGACTAAACCAGACGAAACGCCGCCAACACTGCGTTATTTATAGATGGACGCCGAGAAATAAGTTACTGAACGGAAGCCCAGAACGACCCACAAGCCGTGCTTTCATTCACTTGGAACAACCATCAAAATCGTAGATATGGGTTCAATAGAAACCTTAAGAAGAGGGTTTTCTCGTTACCATCCCATTTTCAAGTTCACTTCAACAAAATAGTGCTCTACATAAAATCCAAGCCATATGTACGAGAAAATGCTGATGGGGTACAGACGAAATAGAATTATAAATGAGTGCTCCACAAATACCAGACGAGTACAGACAGCGCGGTGCTATGGTGATTGTGAAATCTTTATGCGCACGGCCATATTAAGATACATATATTCCAATTTACAGTAAGCTTTAAAATACAAATTTATTCTTATTTTAGATGAAGATTGTCAAACTCGTGAGCACATTGTTGGCTTAGTGTTTCAGTTATCACCATCGCCATCTAGCGAATACAATTGAACAAATCATTTTTGCCACCAAGCGAATGCAAAACTTATTACATAATTAAACATAATTATATCTTTATTTGCGAACTTTATAAAAGACCTTGTGAAATAAAAAGGATAATTCGTAGACACTGAAAAATATGGTAAAAATAGCATTCGCAGGATTAAATAATTTGCTAAGGAGAATTTCAATTTATAAATAGCAAATTGTCTTTTTTTAGATGAAGACTGTCCAAATCGTGAACACTATGCGGTCCTACGGTGCGTATAATATCACTATCGCCATGTAGCGAATGTAATTAAATTTAATTGAAAATCGCGCTCACTGACCCTGCCACCTAGCGAATGCGAAAAACTATGTGCACTTTTCGTTTATTTGAAAAATTCATTTCAGGCGTTTTTCAGGTGAACAGAAGCAATGAGCTGTCGAGGAAGTAGTAAAAATCAGTTTTACAGCTGTAAGGAATTCAACAAGGCGTAGTTATTTCTATCATTTAATTGTTAAGTTAATATTCTATCCGACTAGCTTCACTGATGGCTTACTTATACTAGTCAGGACTCAAACTTACGCATAATAGTTGGGGCGTGGCTTGTATGCAGACACAGATTACATATCATAATGAGAACGCAAGCAATTGTAATGCAATGATAACACGCACACAGTAAAACTTATACTTTGGTTATAATTATACGTCGTGAGGGTCGCATTAAGCATCGTGAGGGGCGTTTACGTTTAGTGTTAGGGATAGTGTAGTTTTCGACATATACGAAGATTCATTTAACTTACTCCTTTTGTCAATCAAGCGCCGGAAGTATTTCGTTCTCACCAATGGAAGCGGACCAAAAGATCAAAAATATTATGCGTAAGTTTGAGTCCTGACTACTTCATTACGAAGATTTATATAGCGCCCTGTAAGAGTACCACTCAGACGCGATGATCTTTGGACCTGTTTGCAATGTGAATGTGTTAATTGTGTTTGAATAACGAGATAACTCTTATACGGATCTAGAGACCGACGATGAATCGATGTGTTACGACTTTCATCAGCAGCTTTTGTCATCTTCCGCGGACTGTGGTAAGATTATTTGAATTACTACATTGACTGAAAAGTTTCCTTGTTTCTAATTCAAGAGATGACGTCAGATTAAGAACTCGCTGCAGACATAACGGAGTCAAGAGGCCGATTGATCAACTAAAACCAGTAGCTATAATAGAGGCTGATCCTTAAAAATCATTAAGTCTGGCAAGTTTTAATGATATTTGATTAATTAAAAAAATGACTGCATAATATATCTGAGCATCGCCCAACACCCTCCCACATTTTCTGAACACTTGATCGACTGCTGTGTTGAGAGATTTCCAATTTTTTTTTATATATGCCTCGTTTAGTATTCTATCATCTTCCATTTGATGATTTCCTGTCGGGGGTGACCAGGTCTTATTACTGTCGTGCTGGTCGCCGAAGAGATCTATCTGGTTAGGGTGGGAGTGATGGTGAGAGGGGTGGGATGGGAGGTGTGAGGGGGAGTGATGGTGAGAGGGGAAGTGAAGGTGTGAGGGTGGAAGGGGAGAGGAGAGGAAGCGGGGTGAAGGCGACTATAGTTAGACCTGACAGCGTTAAACTCTTTCAGAGGGTGATTCAATAAAAGGCGGCAAAAGAAGGATTTTCTCTTTTTTGATTTTGTGGACGAGGATTCGAAGGAATTCAACGGATGATACAAGGATAACGAACGGGTTTCAGCTCAGCGTATATCGTCCTGCATCATCATCATCACAACAACAACAACATCATCATCATCAGCAACAACAACAACAGCATCGTCATCGTCAGCATAGAACGGCGAATTAATATAATGAATAATTGACTAATTTGATCGTCGGAGGACAGCGTTTGACTGATCTAATAATAGACCATTGCCGGTGTCTCTTTGATGATCGACGGTCTCTCTTTGATGTAACGCTTTCGATGTCAAACCGATGTCATATACTCGATATTGAATTTGTCGATGACACAGTCCTTCCTTGATGCATGGCCTTTAGTCCAAGCATCGAGATCGAGATAAAGAGACAGAGAGAGAGAGAGAGAGACAGACAGACAGACAGACAGAGACAGAAAGAGAGAGAACAAACAGGACGAATATATGATAAGACTCAGTTCACACCAAATTCCAAGTTATCTTTCGTAGGAACGGAATATTTGTGGTTGAAACGAAGTTAATTGTTTCGTTGAGGGACCTTGGAGCACGAAAGAGAACCAGATGGGGTTAAGGAGTCGACCTGGATCCATGCTGATGCCAACTGATGTTGGGTGAAAGAAGGGTTCGGATTGATTTAGAAAGTGTTTTGATCCTTCAAACGATTGAAATTGAAGCGAGGCTCTTCGACTGGAACTCCTACTGGGAAGATGAGAGAGGGAGAGACGAGATGATTCCTCCAGCACTGCTTGTCTTTCCAAATGATCCCTCCTCCTCTTCCTCTTTCTCCTCCTCCTCGTCCTCCTCCTACTACTCTCCTCTTATTCCTCCTTCTCTTCCTCCTCTTTTCCTTCTTTCTTGTCATCATTATACTGATCCTCTTAATATTTCCCCACCTTGCCCCTCCTCATCCTCAAAGTCTCCTCATCCTCAAAGTCTCCTCATCCTCAAAGTCTCCTCATCCTCAAAGTCTCCTCATCCTCAAAGTCTCCTCATCCTCAAAGTCTCCTCATCCTCAAAGTCTCCTCATCTTCAAAGTCTCCTCATCCTCAAAGTCTCCTCATCCTCAAAGTCTCCTCATCCTCAAAGTCTCCTCATCTTCAAAGTCTCCTCATCCTCAAAGTCTCCTCATCCTCAAAGTCTCCTCATCCTCAAAGTCTCCTCATCCTCAAAGTCTCCTCATCTTCAAAGTCTCCTCATCCTCATGGTCTCCTCATCCTCAAAGTCTCCTCATCCTCAAAGTCTCCTCATCCTCAAAGTCTCCTCATCCTCAAAGTCTCCTCATCCTCAAAGTCTCTGCCTCCTATAGCTCTTTCTGTTGCTTCATCTTCTTGTTTTGACTGTGCGCCTGCGATGGTGTTGCTGACCATTCGTACACTTGGCTTTCGTTGTGGGCTGTATACACACTTACTACTTAGGCTATAATATAATATGAGTCGATGAGACGTTGTTACGCTTAGGATTCATAAACTGACGTAGGACTCCTTCTGATACCATCTGCCATAGTCTCACAATCATCATCACTCGGAGCGGAGGAAATGATCATTGACCTAAATTAAACACGTCTTATTATAATATCATATATACTACGTCATTGTATCAAAGGCTGATAATTAATTTATTGCGGCAAACATCAAAGGCATATCTTAACAATTGGACGATCGATCGTCCTTATCAATCGCCAACAAATGCCCTAAACTTCAATTAACTTATCCGCGATGCACCAGATTTACACGTTTTTATGTATTTATGCGTTTCTCTATTGCATACAAAACTGGAACTTCGCCAAGATAACTATGCCCACATATTAAACATCGTATTTAAACAATAATAAATTAAAACGGTCCATATAATACACTATCTCATTAATATTTATGCTGGGTAAGTGATCGGACGAAGGAAATGTCCGGGGGGGGATGTCCTACGGAGGGAAATGTCCTCTGGTGGAGGAGAAATGTCCGGATAACCTCAAAGATTGACACAGCTTGTTAATGGCTAAAGGTGGCGCGTTGGAAAATGAGCCTTAGAACTAGGATGGGCGCCCTCTTTAATTTGACCCCTTATTGGGCCCCTGATAATACTTGCAATCATCCATTCAAACTGTAGATTTGTCAGTTTCAATAATGATAATAAACACAACTTTCATCGTCGTCGTCGTCATCATTGCACTGGAATATAGTAGAATATAGCAGCTGGAGATAGAGCGACAGAGAGAGACAGAGACAGAGACAGAGAGACAGAGGGGGAGAGAGAGACAGAGGGGGAGAGAGAGACAGAGAGACAGAGGGGGAGAGAGAGACAGAGAGACAGAGGGGGAGAGAGAGACAGAGAGACAGAGGGGGAGAGAGAGACAGAGAGACATAGAGAGACAGAGAGGGGGAGAGAGAGGGAGAGAGAGACAGAGAGAGACAGAGAGAGGGAGAGAGACAGACAGAGAGGGAGGGACGCAGAAGGGGAGAGAGGAACGGACGGACGGATGGAGGGGAGGGAGGGAGAGAACGGGAGAGAGAGAGAAGGACAGGGAGAGAGAAGGACAGGGAGAGAGAAGGACAGGGAGAGAGAAGGACAGGGAGAGAGAAGGACAGGGAGAGAGAAGGACAGGGAGAGAGAAGGACAGGGAGAGAGAAGGACAGGGAGAGAGAAGGACAGGGAGAGAGAAGGACAGGGAGAGAGAAGGACAGGAAGAGCCAAAGAAGGAGAAAGAGAGAAAGGGAGAGATCAGAGCAACTGGATAAGATATTTTGATTTAGAGAGAGTATGGGGCTCAAATGAAAATATTATCCAAGGCACACGCACGTGAGCGCACACACACGCTCGCACACGTAGGAGCACAGAGACACAGACAGACAGACAGACAGACAGACGACCGACCGAGTGACATCCATATGAGTTGGTGAGTCAGAACGCCCTGCGGTTGTTTTGACTTCAAACAAATCAAGAACAAATGTTAAACAACAGAGACGACGACGACGATGATGATCTACTGACTTCATTCCTTCATTCATATCCCACACAAAACAACATCATCGACAACATATTATATCGTTTCAGGCCATCAGACCGACCCACTGACCCACCGACTGACCCACCGATGGACCGACTGACCGACCGACCCACCGACCGACCCACCGATGGACCGACTGACCAACCGACCCACCGACCGACCCACCGATGGACCGACTGACCGACCCACCCACCGACCGACCCCCCGATGGACCTACTGACCGACCGACCCACCGACCGACCGACCCACCGACCCACCGACCGACCCACTGACCTGAACACCGACCTAATTGTTTGATTATAATTAAAAGCAAGTCTTAGGAGGCCCACGTGACTTGGTTTTGTAACAGAGACTCAAAGGTGTGTCTCCCAAACCTATGTTATAGAACGACGTTTAGTAACTCCTTTTGAATGGACGAAAATATGTTTAATCGTGTCTATAGATAGGCTACGTATAAAAGGTTTCTTCCACTTAAATCATCGACCAACCTTTGACTTAGTGTAGTAAACCTGCCTGTAATCCACATCTTGAATGTCGTCGAAAGGCTATAATTATAGACCATCGAAAGTGTGGCGCTGCATTGCATTTACCTGAGTAATTAATGATGTAGTGGGTCTATTGTTCTTTGGAGATCCTAAGTCACGTGCCCCTATTGTTTAGACCTGGGCTCATCTCTATGGTGACCTGCAAAAGAGAAAAACAATGTGCATTGTCTCAGTGGTGTCCGCTTGATAGATTCCCGTCATCGTGGAAAGATAGATGTGAGGCCAGACGAGACTGAGCATCCAGGTAAAACGAGACTGGAGGACGTGGAATGAGACCCAATGACTCCTTCGAGAGATGGAAGTGAGTGAGTCAATGAATAGGTAGGTAAGTAGGTAAGCAAGTAAGTAAGTAAGTAAGTATATTCTTTAATCATCCACTCGCAAATACACAAAGGGACCAAGAGAAATAAGCAATTACTTTAGTGCTTAGAAGTTAGAAGTAAAAAAAATGAGTGATTAAAAATTAAAAAATTATCGTGTATGAATTGAATGAAATAATTACAGTTGTCACACGAGTCACATCTACACGCAGCATCCTGCTACTTATCAGAGATCCCTTTCCATTCAGCGAATCACAGAGTGGGATTCATCGATTAAGTAAGTAAGTATGTATGTAAACGAGGCCTAAGGAGTGGGAGGGAGACATCTAGTAACCCGTTTAGAATAGTTCACGAAGGACATGCTGAGGATTGGTGAGGACCGCGGAGGAGAAAAGGGTTTCACCTGTCTTGGGAAACATGATGTTAAATGAAGGGATGTTGACCTGCAACAACCTCTGTCATGTAAGTGGTTGTTTTAGCAATTGTCAACAGTCGGACTTCTCTCATTTGTCATTTGGGGTAATTTATAAAACCCCATAGCTAGACAGGAGATGAGTACAGAATCAGTAACACTGCGGTGGTGTTGATGGCTAGAACATCATTGAGTCTGTTAATTACCAGATGAACCATGCACAACTACAGGTAGCGAATTATTTGCGAATTTATAGGATTGCTATACTTTGCAGAGGATGTGCTCGATATGTGCTGAGAACCCGAATCTATGAGAAAGAGTCAGTCCAAGAACCCTGGTAACTGTTAATCGCTAGATCTCTTCGATGGAGGGAGAACTCAGAAATGTTGGTACAGAAACGTCTTATAATTATTATGACCTCGCTTCTCGCTTGACTTGTTTGGGCTAAGGCGTTTTTGCTGTTTCTAGCCCACTCTGATCATAACGAGATCAAGTTTTGCTTTGGTCGTTTCACTTTCAAAATTCAGATGCAGCAGGAATCAACAGATTTCAGTCATTTTCGTCTTTTAGAATTCCGCTGCCAGTATAGAACAGTCTTAATCCAGTAATTAAAATGAAGTAGGTAATTGACTGGCCCCAGAACAGACCAGACCCCTTTATGATGCATTCCTTCGGATGAGTGGTGGAGGAACAAGTGCCCAGTTAAAAACGTAGTCAGGCATAGACACAGAGGGTATACAGTGTCTGTCATGTCTGCCTTGTAAACCGTATCGAAAGCCTTCGACGAATCCAAGTGTAAGGTGGCGAATATATTAAGTGGGACACAATGGGGCGATCGTCTTGGATGGATAGAGAAACAACAGCTGATCCACATTTGCATATAAATCCCATTGTCATCTGCTGGAACGAGCATACACAACACAGATACAGACACACGTACAAGGACCCACATTCATAAGCACATATATTCATATGCACCCATTGCAATGCATGCATTGTTGAACTGACGATAGATTGATTGTTGAGTGGTGCAACAATGATCAACAACACATCGTCGTCTTTTGGTCGTTAAACTTGTTTCTCCACTTGAAAACTTAGTGAGAAAACCACTGCATTCGACCCAATGAGTGAATTCGAACTGAGAACAATAACCTTAAAGTAAGGCTGTACTGAATATCCGCTTCGTACTCGCTTCGGAACCGAATATTGGGCCAAACGGCTATTCGGCATTTGACCGAATAGTAGCGGTCAGACCGAATGTGAATAGTGGTCACATGACATCTGTTCGTGCCCAAGCGGCCACTGCTATATCGAATGGACTGAAATAACTATCTACCATAGCTATCTACCATAGCTATCTACCATAGCTATCTACCATAGCTATCTACCATAGCTATCTACCATAGCTATCTACCATAGCTATCTACCATAGCTATCTACCATAGCTATCTACCATAGCTATCTACCATAGCTATCTACCATAGCTATCTACCATAGCTATCTACCATAGCTATCTACCATAGCTATCTACCATAGCTATCTACCATAGCTATCTACCATGGCTATCTACCATGGCTATCTACCATGGCTATCTACCATAGCTATCTACCATAGCTATCTACCATAGCTATCTACCATAGCTATCTACCATAGCTATCTACCATAGTTATCTACCATAGCTATCTACCGCCTAAACCACGAAATCGAAGTGTCATCCGTCTCGTTTCTATGTTTAGTTAAATTTGTTTTCACAGACTGGCAGATTAATGTTTACTTTTAGTTTATGTATTAAATTTACTGAATTGAAACTTTTGCTAACATTTGAAATGTCTTGGTAGACCTATTTGGTACACTATTCGTATTAGTAGACCTATTCTGCTGAATAGTTGGTCCAATTATTCGTATGCAGCCGAATAGTGAAAATCACCTATTCGGTACAGCCCTGCATTAAAGTTAGGCCTACAGTAAATATAACTCTTTTTTTACCGTTGGCAGACCCATTCAGCTCATTTGGTAAAGTATTTAAGGTGTTTTGTAACAACAACAGCAACAACAGCAACGATGACAATGACGATGACAACGACGAAGATGACGATGATAATGATGATGATTAAAATAAAATGATAACAATAATAGTAATGATAACAGATAAATATAAGGCATGAATAATATGCCACTCGACACAGCGCTACCATCAGCGTTACACCGCTTGAAAGCGGTCGACAGAAGGCGTATTAAGTGACGTATAAGTGACGTATTAAGTGACGTACAAGTGGCGTATTAAGTGACGTTCGTAGGCCGAAGAAGATGCGACGGACGCCAATTAATCTGCTGATTTGCCAAGCACTTGACTTGGACCTCGGTGAACCCTAAGGACCAGAAACTGAATAAGAGATAAACAGAAGAAGAGTCAATAAGAAGCGTTTTGATGGTTTCATTATGCTAAGTCATCCGTTTCAAAAGCGATCGATTCGATTGTTGTTTCTGTCAATTGTTTCGAAATAAGCTGACGTTTGTTGACTGTCCTGTCAGCGTCCAAGAAGGTCAGTCTGAACCCCATTCGATCTCCTTCGTCACGGACGATTTAGCAAGAGTCGAATGACTTCTAAAGCTAACATACTCGTCTCTTGAAATCTTGACATCGGCGTAAACGAAGAACCTGGATGACAATTAGTCTTAGCGCTGCGAGGCAATGATGCCCCATCTGTTTGCTATTCAAGTATCTATCTTGTCGACCAACTTCGTCACCGTCCAATACTCGGGCAGTGCCAGTCTCAAGCTTGGACGAAGAAGGAGGGCGACGTCAACCCCATTGGCAGCCATAAGACAGGAAGCCACTGTTGTATTGTATCGTCCACCTGCATATCTTGTTGTAAGATAACTTGTGCGTAGGATGGAAGACTTGAGGAGCAGCTGTACTTTGTGAGAAGTTTTTAACTGCATATACAGGGTTAAAAATCGATTTACTGGCCGTCAACCGTTTTGATGTGAAAAATACTCATTGTGCTTAAGTACAACGCATTTTGCACACATATAGCAAGTCACTAAGGCAGACGGAGAGAAATAGAGACAGGGAGAAGCAGAGAGAGAGAGAGAGAGACAGAGAGACAGAGAGAGACAGACAGACAAACAGAGAAGAGAGAGAGACAGACAGACAGAAAGAGACAGACAGACACATAGAGAGACAGAGAGTGTCAGAGACAGACAGACAGAGACAGACAAAAACAGAGAAGAGAGAGAGAAAGATAGAGAGAGACAGATTGCGCATGTGGTGAATAAACCATTGGAAGAAGGACAATAGTCGTTATGTTTGTATTATCGTTGTTACATTATATCGATCACTTTGTTCTGTATAATTTCTAGTTCTTCTGTTGTGTATATCCTGAGGGCAGTCGTTTGCCGTCGTTTTTGGCAGAGATTCTTATATGATCGACTGTTGTTTATCTGTCTGTGTGTTTTCCTAAGTATATATACCTCGTATATGCAAAGTCAGTTGATTGGCAACTGAATCGTATTCCAAGGCGTTGTTTCATATAAATAATCTAGTCATCGTCACCTGTTCAAATCATTCGACCGTTGGTCAACTCATATTTCACAATATTTTATGCTAGTTAGCAATAATTCTGTTGGGTTTGTGGACGAAGAGGAAGACAGACGTCGACCAACTGAAACTGCAGAGTGGGAGGCAAAGTGAGACATAGAGGTCTGAGAGGGATCATATATACATGTATGTAGAGGGATGAAACATGTGTAGACGGTCTCTCTACACAGTAACCGTCTCAATGCAGAAGGACGAGGCTGAGACCTATCGTACTCTACGACGTGTTATAGGGCTTTTAACAGATTGGCTGCCACGTCCCTCCTAATGACTATAGCACAGAAGGACGGATGCAGTGTCTAATCTATTCATCTATTCATTTGATTTGGTAACATGAAGCCGTTGGCAAGGTCTAGTGACCGAAAAACGAATGCTCTCTCTCTTTCTCTCTCCCCCTCTCTGTCTGTCTGTCTGTCTGTCTCTCTCCGCTAAATGGCTGATAGATTGTAAAGTACTGGTAACGAGAAGCCAGAGAAGCAAAGCTTCGGTGTTTAGCGTTGGCGTGCCTATAGTATAGTCCTATCTTTATGAACTAGAAATGATAGAGCGGTAACAAAGGCTCTATATAAATAGACACTTCACTCGTGTTTGATGTCACTCTATTTATCTGATTATCAACTAAAGCAGAATATGCTGCTGATCAATTTCTGAGATTTTGATCGGAATTCCATAATTATCATTCGGTTGTCTTTGAATGCCTCGATACCTGACTTAAATGAGTTGCATTTGATTGAAAATGGTTTTCTTTGACACAATGATAATACATCTGTTGAACTTGTGTCTACCTCCCTCTGGTTCTTCGTTTCAATTGTCTTTTATTGATTACAAATGAACATTCTTGCAGAGATGTATTTTATGAATGATGATGACGACGACGATGATGATGATGTCAGGTGTTGTCTCATCTCTTGCATTTCAATCGATCATTCGAGATTTCTTCTTTCATAAGCGAAGGGAATTGATAGACGCACACAAACACACACGCACACACACACGCATACCTAACCAGACAGACGAATGTACTCCTGTGACGATGTGTTCTGAGCTCGCAAGATGGACACAGACCGACTGACATAGATTCATATTGATGCATCATTTATATAGCTCCAGCACTTGTACAGAAATCAGTGTCGTACTTGTCGTCGACGTCTTCGTGATAATTGCAAGTAATTTGATTCAGCGTCTGAGCGATGACTCACGAGATCATCGCATTTCTTTCTCTCTGTCTGTCTGTCTGTCTCTCTCTGTGGGTCTGCATGCATGTTTCTATATGTATGCATGCATGCATGCATGTATGTATGTATGTATGTATGTATGTATGTATGTATGTATGTATGTATGAGTCAAAATACGAAGTCGTGAATGAGCTCCCACTCATTGTATACCTCTCGTTGAGTCTCGTACTCTCCAATTGTAGCCGAAGACTCGGAGTGCTTTATAGAACTGTATCTAATCTTACAATGCGTTCATCAGTCGACGATAGGCTGGAGATTGTTTAGCCCCCCCTCCCCACCCTCCACCCCAACTGTAGACTACATACCCTAGGAATGCAGACCGTCTTCTTCCCTGTGCAGCAACCGCCACTGCAACTGCTCATGAATACCATCTGGCGGTCGCTTCCATGGCAGAATCTGCCTCCAGCTGTTTCGCTGGTCCCATAAATCTCCTCGAAGACCTCAACAACTTAACGAGTTATGCATGCAGTCCAGCAGGTGCCTCCAATGGTTGCTGAGACGACTGACTGCCGTTGAAACGACGATTGCCTTCCGAGTCACTGGATAATAGAAGGCAATGGATGATTGTGACGCATTATGGGCAAGCCAGATATAGCCAACAGATGTTTCGGAGCCTGTCACTCTCTCTCTCTCGTGGTCTCTTTAGTTCTAATTAGCTTTAGTTCCAATTAGCCTGTAATGATGTGTATATGTAATGTAATTTAAGTCTTCAAAATTTCTTAGCTACTGTTTAATGAGGCTGTGTTATATACACAAAGATGTCAATCATCGACCTCCTCCTCCTCTTCATCCTCCTCCTCCTCTTCATCCTCCTCCTCCTCTTCATCTTCCTCCTCCTCTTCATCCTCTTCATCCGTGCAGCGTGTGCCTCTGTGCTGCAGTCGGCTTACTTACTAGCGCAATAAGACTGCAGATGCAGCAATTGAAGGCTATTTACTTCTTTTTAGATCCTATCGCACAGCATAGGAGAACCTCTTGTGAGTGGTCATCAAGCGGTCAGTTTGACTGACTCGAAGGGTGAAAGGTCACTCAGCAAATCTCGGATTAGTCATTGTGACTGACAGTTCATTAGACGAATTGATGGATCACTGGCTGCTCTTCGTATGGAGCGGAACAAAGACAGACACACAGACAGAGACAAACAGACAGGCAGACAGACAGGGTCACCTGTAATAACGATGCAGCATTGCAATTCCATTTTAAGGCTGCAGAAGGACAATATTTGAAAATGCAGGATGCGTTGCATAATAATGGATTTTATCCTTTGATGTTGGCGTCAGAATATTGCACTGACATTTAGTCAAATGAGAAAGAGTTAGAGGCTGCAGAAAGAGTTAGAGGCTGCAGAAAGAGTTAGAGGCTGCAGAAAGAGTTAGAGGCTGCAGAAAGAGTTAGAGGTTGCAGAAAGAGTTAGAGGATGCAGAAAGAGTTAGAGGCTGCAGAAAGAGTTAGAGGCTGCAGAAAGAGTTAGAGGCTGCAGAAAGAGTTAGAGGCTGCAGAAAGAGTTAGAGGCTGCAGAAAGAATTAGAGGCTGCAGAAAGAGTTAGAGGCTGCAGAAAGAGTTAGAGGCTGTAGAAAGAGTTAGAGGCTGCAGAAAGAGTTAGAGGCTGCAGAAAGAGTTAGAGGCTGCAGAAAGAGTTAGAAGCTGCAGAAAGAGTTAGAGGCTGCAGAATGATTGCGCGCATAGGTTAGCCAGAAGAAGGAGGAAGGGGTCCGTGGTGAATGGATAGCGCATGTATACCATGTATTCAGTCAGTCAGTATGTACTGTTTATATGTTCAGCCATGTTTTTCCAAGGAAAACAGTTGCTCCTCCAAGTAGTAGATATTTTAATTATAATTTTATGCCCAGAAGTTATTCATCGAAAGATTTCACCAAAATAATAATTTATGTCCAGGGTCCTTCATCTCTTTTCAAATGGCATGGCGTTTACTTGGCATGACATGACAATAGGTCGTTTTAAAAGCACAGGTGTCCCACATGAAAATATCGATTCCCTTTTGTATGCACTCTATGTTCTCTGGATCCACGGATCAGTCTTAGAAAGTGGCATCGCTACAAAGTTTAAAGAATTCTCTGGGTGCACTCTGAGAATTCTTTCAACTCTGTAGCGATGTGATTTTTTTTCTAAGACTGACGAATAGAAAGTATCTGTGACCATTTTATGCTGAATGCATGTTTCATGTAATATGCGGTCCTTAACCGATCAGTCATTATTGTAAACTTAATAAAATTATTCTTGGACTATTCATCATTTCGATGTTCAGAGCTGAATATAGATTAGATAGTCGCATTATATAGTCTTTGACTTTCTCAATGACATTGAGACATTTTGCGGTATGATTGAAAGCGCTTATAAATTATTCAGATCTAAACGAAATCAATTAAAGGTGGCTATGACTCTAAAATTATATTTAACTACTTTTAAAACGAATCAGAAAAACTGATGAGTTTCCAATGAACTCTTGCAATAGTACACCCACACCCATACACACCCACACACACACCCATACACACCCAAACACACCCACACACGCGCATACAGCCATATATATATACATGTATATATATATGTACATATACATATATAGTGTATTGTGGAATTGTATTCCTGTGAAAGTGAACTTTGAACAATCTATAAAACGGATCTCATTAGCTGTTAACCTGTTAACCATTTGTCTGGGTCCACTGAATATAATTCGGGGCCTTACCCTTAACCTTAACCGACGAATATTTATATCTGCTTAACCCTAATCACCTCCGCTTAATGCAGAGCTGCGTGTTGCATGGTCGTTGCAGCACGCACGTAACATCGGATACGCAACGCGATTCCGTTGACCGGAGTTTAATTGAACACATCTTCGGTTTCATTGGGTTCTGTGATTGTCTTTCTAGTCATAAACAATATATCGTATTATTATTATTATTATTATTATTATTATTATTATTATTATTATTATTATTATCATTATTATTATTATTATTATTATTATTATTATTATTATCTTCATTATTATGTAATTTAGTCACAAGGTATCAAATATCATAAAGAATAAAAAATTATCCTGAGAGTAAAAGCTCAATCTGGGTCGGATGGAGTCATATTTATATAACTAGTTTGCCGATATTATGCAATCGTAAAGGAGTCAAAAAATATGATGTGAGCATTATCATCATCATCATCATCATCATCATCATCATCATCATCGTCATCATCATCATCGTCGTCGTCATCATCGTCGTCGTCGTCGTCATCGTCATCATCATCATCACTGCTGCAAGACTATTTATGAAGGATAGCCTTAGAGCCCTGCTTCGCCTGGGGTTGAATTTTGAAATTCGCCCCGATCAGTCATTTGTTGGAGGGTGAATTTCCTAAATAATATTTCGATGCTGATTTGTTGAATGGATGGATAATTTTTTTTGCAATTTCATGAGATATTATGTGCGGCATAATGTCTGGTAAGGAATATATATATATCGCACAAGTAGATGTATGTTGCCAGCGCTGTTTTGCAGCTGAGAGAGAGAGAGAGAGAGACAGACAGAGAGAGAGAGACAGAGAGACAGAGAGAAAGAGAGAGAGAGAGAGAGAGAGAGAGGCTATTGAAGAGACACGACTGTCTTTGTACGTGCGTATGTGTATGCGTTTATGTGTATATGCGTGTGTGACTGTATGTGTGTGTCTTTGTTTGTTTTGTGTGTGTGTGTGTGTGTGTGTGTGTGTGTGTGTGTGTGAATGGTCATCGTTGTGGTCAGTGCAGGCGCCTCTTTCTCTTTACTCTCCGTTTCTTCATCTTCCGCTTTGCGTGACTCAACGGAGGAGGAAATGCATATTTACACGTTATTTGCAGCAGCCTCTGCAGCAGGCGATCTGTCTTGACCAGATCAAGACAGATGGAGCTGTGAGTGGGGGAGAGAGTGAGATGGGGTGGGAGGAAGATAACCGTCGACGACCGTCGTTCGCTGGTCAAGTGGGGTGGGTGGTGGAGATATCATTAGAATAGAACGGACACCTCTATCACTGTCTCTACTCAAACATACTTCATTCACTGCTACATAATTAATTTCTGGTGGAAGAATTCACCTTGGCACCGTGCATAGTTTACAGATGTTTCTTCTTTCTTGTAGAACTAGAGAACCTAATATTACGTTCAACTTAATCGCTTGCAAACATTGAACATGAAGGACCCATATAATGTTATCACTAACTATACACTTAACATATCAATTATACCAGCTGATTAATTTTGGCACCAAACGTATATTAATAGAAATAATTATACGTTCAACAAAAACATGATCACAAGAACATATTACAGGAATTCCGCTTACATGTGGAGGAGTAAAAGGAGGAGGAGGAGGAAGAGGAGGAGAAGGAGGAGGAGGAAGAGGATGAGAAGGAGGAGGAGGAGGAGGAAGAGGATGAGAAGGAGGAGGAGGAGGAGGAAGAAGAGGAGAAGGAGAAGGAGAAGGAGAAGGAGGAGGAGGAGGATGAAGAAGAGGAGGAGGAGAAGGAGAAGGAGGAGGAGGAAGAGAATGGGGAGGAGGAGAGGTCTGGTTGAATTTAATGAACGAACTACACTGTGTCCGGATGAAAAGTAGTACCCAACAAAAAGTGTCACAACTCGTTCAAAACTGTAAGTATTTACCTGAAATTTTAAACTCAACAACAGTGACCATATTTACACAAGATCCCAAAGCCGTTTGGAAATATTCGTGAAGTTGTCAAATTTATGAGCGATTGCGATGGAACACTAAAAAATTAAAGTTTCCAACATAGGCCCTTACATAAGAAGTGAAGTTCGCCTACAGCTGGTGTTCAAAATGTCCTCCTCGTTCACGGACACACGACCGTAGACGTGGACGCCACTGTTTTATGGCCCGGTCGATGATAACGTGGTCAAGGAGCTGCCACTCCTCAACCAGACGTGCCCTCAGGTGATCGATGTCACGAATACGGGAACGATAAACGCGCTCCTCCAGTACACTCCAGATTTGATAGCCAACTGGATTGAGGTCTGGACTGTTGGGTGGCCACAGCTGCGATGATATGAAGTCGGGTGTCTCCCGGGACAGTAGAGCAATGGTCTCACGTGCTCGGTGCGCAGGGGCACTGTCTTGTTGGAATGTGAAGCATATTTTTCTTCCGCGTTCCATCCGCCGCATAAACGCGATTGTTCTGGAGGTTGACAGGAGGAGCGACGGTAAAAACATTTTCGTCCGTAAACCATATTAATGGAACTGTGTGTTCGGGGTATTTCTTAAGCAGCTGCTTCGCGCGTACAAGACGTGTCAGTTTCTTTGCTCTTGTTAGCTCTTGTGCTCGCCTCTTCCTAAAACAAACCAGTTTCAAGTCCTTGGAAATGATTTCGTGAACCGCGGTCTTCGGAATCCCAATATCCCTCGAAATCTGACGCACTGTTCTATGGGTTCCTGGTGCATTTTCTTGGCTTAATGCCAGCCTTTCAACCAAATCAACGTTTTCAACAGTGCGTGTCGTGCGTTTTTGGCCACTGCCAGGTTTTCGCTCCACTGTGCCCGTTTCATCGATCTTCTTCAATAACTTAATCACAGACGAAAGACACCAGCCTTTATTCGAAAATTCCTTCAGAAACCTTTTCGCTCCATAACCATGTTCTTGCCTGAGTACTTTAATTAAAATTTTATCTTCTTCTGTAAACGCCAATTTTTTTATTGCTTACACCAAACCAAGTGACGTATATCATCGATGACGACGTCACAGCGTCGGTGTAAGTAAGGGCCTATGTTGGAAACTTTAATTTTTCAGTGTTCCATCGCAATCGCTCATAAATTAGACAATTTCACGAATATTTCCAAACGACTTTGGGATCTCGTGTAAATATGGTCACTGTTGTTGAGTTTAAAATTTCAGGCAAATACTTACAGTTTTGAACGAGTTGTGACACTTTTTGTTGGGTACTACTTTTCATCCGGACACAGTGTACATCTTTCCACGTATTGGCTGATAATCGGGGTTATAGCGTCCATTGAGATCGTCACGACGGAGGATGGCTATAGCGTCTTCAGTCGTCTATTGAAATCGGAACAATGGGGGAATGGTTAAATGGTCTTCTTTCAAGCAGCAGACCTTTGAAGGAAATTGATGTCACTTCCAATTGCCCCCCCTCTCTCTCTCTCTGTCTGTCTGCTTGTCTCTCTCTCTCTGTCTGCCTCTCTCTCTCTCTCTTTGCACTTATTGTAAGTCTGGTGCAATTATTGTTGTTCGTGTTTTTCACAATGCTACTTCGGTTCCAGTATTATACGATTAGATCGTAATAAGACGGTGGCCGATTTTTCAGAGTTCTCGGGTTGTAAACAGAAGTTTGAAATAATCCAGTCGAGTCCTTTGTGCTTCTTCAGTCTGTGGGC
>OY365809.1:46203367-46220867 GCA_959347315.1 Bimastos eiseni | reverse complement strand
CTTAACCTTTACTATACAATGATCCACCCTTACCTCTCATATGGCAATATCATATGGGCTTCAAACAACAATTCTAGATTGAAGAGATTGGCATCCCTTCAAAAAAGAATTATCCGAGTAATCTTGGGTTGTTTTGCTTACGAAACATCTACGTCTAGTGATATGTTTAATAGGACTAAAATTCTAAACATGACTCAATTAAATGCACTCCAGACGAATGTTCTCATGTATAAGTACTTCAACAGCCAACTCCCTCCGTGCTTTGATAATTACTTCACTCATACTTCATCGATTAATCCCTACCAAATGCGTTCAGTTCATAGCTTCAGATCAATCTTAAGTCGCACTACATCTAGGCAATTTGCTGTGAAATATCATGGTCCGTTGATATGGAACTCTACCCCCTTAGAATTTCGGATGTCTGGGTCGCTTAATACTTTTAAAATCAACTATAAACGCTTCCTAAGTGAACAAGTTACTCCTCAAATGTGAGTTACACGAGCACATAGTTAGCTAATTAAGTTTTCGGTTGCTTTTGTTTTGTTTTCCACTTTGATGATTTTACTTGTCAATTACACCCAACTGCTGCTTGGTTGATAAATGAGCAAGGGTGGGGGCTCCGCTAGCGGGATATTTATATATCCCTTAGGGGCGTCCTTCTTCTCTCCCCATTGATCCTCCGCTGATATTTTCATTGTAATACCTATAACATTGTAATCAATTTGCTTGTACGTTATATTGGGTTGGAGCTAATCAATAAAATTGTTGGTTGTTGGTTGTATATTATGTTGTGTTGTTAATGTTCTATTTTGTTTATGTTATATCATGTTATGGTATGTTATGTTTATATTATGTTATGTTATATTGTGTTATGTTATGTTATAATATGTGTTGTCTTCACATCATTTTCTCAATCGACACAAAATGGTAAAACTTAAATGAAGCTGGAATCTATTGAATAGCCTAGATAGAATTTGCAACCAACCGACGACCACCAACTGACGTTGTTCCTACTTAAGCATTGGTTGCATGATAATACTGGCAGCGTGGTAAATGGTCTAATGGTATCATTACCAGAACTGACGACCTCTGACCTCGTCTCTTTCCTGGTGGGATCGCTTTTTCCCTAATAAAACTTCCTAACTCTTTGAACAGATAAGGAATTGTTAAAAGGTTGAGAACAGCTGGAGCCGATACTCGTATCTGATTGGCCGTCGGCTGAGTCGAGGGGCGGAGTTACCTTTGTGTGGTTGGCAGCTGTTTATTTAGCTGAGGTTCTTCTGCGGTCTGTAGCCGTAGTAGCCAAAGAGCGTATACATGTAGTGCTAGTGTGTGTGTGGCTGATCAGTTTAGAAATGAGTCCTCTACCTGCTGCCGTCTGTCTACTAGCTTAAAGTCCTGTTTAAATAGCCAAAATTAACATAGCACAGCGTGCAACCGTTGGCAGGGCGTGCATGCGTGCGTCTGCATCCACCCGTTGTTCCGTTGTCCCAGGTTCCGACAACGCATTGGACAACGCTTTCTGCCTCGTGTTGTCTTTTGTTTCTAGTTCGTTGCGCTTTCAACCTGGATTTTCTCCTCTTCCAGACGAAGTAGCCATACAGTGTTTTATGGAGTATTGAGACGCGTCTATTCGCCGCGTAGGAACTAACTCACAGGTATTTGTATACGGTTTAGTTTTTCACAGTTATAGGCTAAACACGCACGCTATCTGCCGGTCGGATTTATTGCGTTTTACAGGATTTTATGGATGGCGCTCGACCCGAGAATAACGATGGATGGTCGAAGACTGGTCGCTTCTTTTCTATCATTTCAGATGCATACTAACTGCATTTTTATTAGGTCTATTTCCGATCTTATCCTGCTTGTACAGAACGCCGTGCATTTCAGCTAACTAGGCAGCTGGAGATAGACAGACAGACAGAGATAGATAGAGAAAGACAGAGATAGACAGGCAAGCAGACAGACAGAGAACTAAATGGGATAATGAAGGCTATTTGGATAGATTTCCTTGTGATGTTCATAACGTACATGGCAGTCCTTGACGCATAGAGCGTAACAAAGCGTTCTCTGTCCTCAGCAGAGCAGAGAGCAGCCAGCGCTGCATACATTTGGCAGACTAAAATGTCCAACCTTTGTTTTCTGTCTTATATGCAGTGGCCACGCGAGGAGAGTTTTCTCTCTTCAGATTCTGGTTCAGGTGTTCAAGTGGAAATCGTGTGGGTTTTTAGTCCAATCCACATAAATTGTAGTCTACGTCTTTTGTTGCTCTTCTTGGTGAAAATGTTTCTTTTCCTGTTCCTTTACCGTCTCAATTCTTTCTTAAATCTGTAGAAATCGTTGCTTAGAGTTGCTTGGAAATTGGACTCTGTTGATTTATATAATCCCACTTTATTATACAATGCAATAATGGTTCTGTATGCGCAGGTGTGTTCGTAGGAGTGTGTGTGTAGTTATGTCTCCTATCCGTGTCCTGTCTACTTGTCCTTATCTTAGTCCTCGATCCTTCTTGCGGGTCCTTGTCCTGTGTCTTGGTCCTTGTCCTGTGTCTTAGTCCTTGGTTCATGACCTCAGTCCTTATATAATAAGTCAGTTGGTATTACTGGAATCTCTCATAGCAGATAGATATTGTTGCGGGTGCTGATGATAATCGACAGATGGGTTTTCTATTGAAATCGTCTTCATTCAAACAGTTGAGGCGTTGCAATCAGTCTGTTCTTTCAGAAACTAACACTCTTATTAAACTCCAAATTAATGAAGCGTGCTCTAAGGCTAAACGCAGAGCATCAGTTTATTAGCGAGCGCTGGATTCACACTCTGCTTGTTTGTAGTGAAGACCAAGACCGAGAAAGTGAAAGGGAGGAGCTGTTGACCTAGTTGTTGATTTTTAAGTGAATGAATTAGCGTCGAACTATCTACGTCGTCCGTTGGGTTCGTCTTATGATCCGGAAGATAATTAACGGTCTTTTTTCGGTTGGAGAAGATGGTGGTGCATCCACTCTTCAATCTCTGTCTGTCTCTCTGTGTCTGTCTCTCTCACTCTCTGTTGGCTGTGTGGATAAATAATGTTTCATTGAGGGATCGGAAGAGAATCTGTCAATATCCGGAGTAGAATTCAAGACACTCGATCTAAAAAGTGACGTTCTCTTTATATGAAAGCAAAAGATTAGCGTGCTATCTGTCTTCTGCCTGTCTGTCTCTTTGTCTGTGTGTGTGTCTGTGTCTCTCTCTCTCTTCCATGTAACAATGCATAATTACCTAATTACGGGTCTATTGAAAAAATGATTTATGGCTAACTTCTGGTTCTCCGTTCGTGGCTCATTTACGGGGAAGCGTAGCTGGAAAGAAGAAGAATGCAGCAGCGGACAATAACCACCAATGACCCCTCTCCCTCCCCACCCCGCCCCTCCCTCGTTCTCCGGAAGAAACAAGCAGCGAAGCCTAAATAAGAGACCGAACGAATCCATTCCACAGAAGATTATTGAAAGCGGGCTCAGCATGTCTTCCGTGTAATAGATTCTGGCTGTACAGCTACGACGGGTGGGCCTTGTAATGCTCAGGAGGGCCTCCCTTGGTCCCTCCATCGCCCCAGACGACCTGCTAACCAGCGGAGGAGGGATAGAAGCGAAGGATGGATTGCATAGATTCTTCGGTCGATAGACGATTGAACTGCATTCAGTGCAAACAACTCAAAGGCGCCGTCGTCACCAAAAAAACAAAACCAGTCGACCATCAATGCGTCTCCATTCCTTCGTCTGTTATCTGGGTGAACACACAACTCGTCGTTGTTTGTCATCATCTGCTGTTCTTCAGTTCCCTTTATATGAAAGCAAATGATTAGCTTGTCTTCATCATTTGCTGTTCTTCAGACCTTCTTGTTTTCATGAAAGTTTAATATTTTTCATCGTCTAAATGATTGCAGAATTTGGAGATAAATGTTTCAAATTTGATCGTTTCGTAGCTGTAGAGTATGAAATAATTGGTATCGAGGGATTCTCTCATATACGTTGAATACATTGAATTACAGTTCAGTGTCTTTGCGTGGCATCAATTAATGGAATCGAAGAGTCAAAACAACCGTCTTTGTTATCAGAATAGTTACCGGTATTCTCTCGATGGTCTTTTTCCACCTCCTCTTCTCTCTTCCTTCTCTTCCCTCTTCCTTCTCTTCCTTCTTTTCCATCTTCTCTTCCCTTTTCTCTTCCCTCTTATTTCTCTTCCTTCTCTTCCCAATTTCTTCTCTTCCCACTCCCTTCTCTTCCCTTGTCCTTATCTTCCCACTTTCTTCTCTTCCCTCTTTTTTCTCTTCCCTGATCCCTGATCCCTGATGAACAGAAATCTTCCCAAAACTCACGATTCTCATTTCTTCCAATCATCGATTATTCATTTGCAGTCAAAAGAGACTTCTTTTTTAATAGAAAACTTGACCATCTTGTGCATATTAAAGGAATCGGATCCGTCTACGTTTGGGTGGGGGTGTTGGGTGGAGGGGTGGAGCAGGTGAGTTAATGAAGCGCGTGGTCGGTTGGTCTGTAGGATGGTAGGTATAGGGTCCGTCGTTGTCTTTGGTTGGCGTCCAATGGCAACTTCTCAGATATCGTGCAACTCGACCAGTGCCTCTTGGATCGACGTCTCAAAGTAATTCCACAGAGAATGGGGTGGAGATGGTGGTGGGGCATGGACATCGCTCCTAACAAAGACGCCAGGAGAGAACGCAGGTGCGAGTTGATCGAACTGACCAGGTAGAGTCACCGCACCTGCAGGAGTCTCTCTGCCACTGGTCAGTGAGTCTTGCTTTGTCTATCTACAGTGGTCTGTCTGCGCTGGTCTGTCTGTGTGCCTGTCTGTCTGTTCCGATGGTCTTGATTCTGAGGAAGCTGACTAAGAAGAGTGGTGAGGAGCGTTGAAAGCTTTCGCTGTGTGCTTTGGATTTAATGATGATCTTCGTCTGTTAACTGCGTTGGTCATCTTGTCATCACATGGAATCGAACTCAAGACGAACGCATCATCTATCGACCCACCCACCCATCACCAGGTGGCAGCAGCAGACGACATTCAATTGATAGGTACTTCATTCAGATTGTCGGTGGATTTGACTCTGGTTCTTCCAATCCAATGATGTAGTCAGCCTCTCTCTCTCTCTCTCCCTCTCTCTCTCTCTCTCTCTCTCTCTCTCTCTCTATATATATATATATATATATATCCTCTGCTATGTATACATAGCAGAGGAGCTTCGATCGGTCGGTGTTTGACGACAGTCCTTATATATTCAGCCAAATTACCCTTTTTATGAGCTGACAATCTCTTTTCTTTGCCAGAACAACCGACTCGTTTCTGCCTTCCCCAACTGAACATGCAGCCCGAAAACGTGTCGGTCGTCCATTTAAAAGGTGGATTGTATGAAAGACTGCATTGATAATTGAAAGCTACCGTCAGTGTTAGCTCTGAACTGAAAGCGATCTTATTACACACCAGCGTGTAAGAGTTGCTTTGAAATCGACTTCTACACCTGCCCCACTTCCCCGTCATAGGCACAACAAGGGTGAATGGCAGTATACCGCACTACTTTAATTGATTTGAAAACAAGATGGGGCAGGTTGAAGTAAAAACGACGTAGCGTCACTTTTGAGCGAAATTTGTCCAATTGTTGTGAATTATCGAAGGACTTCTTTGAAATTGCATGACTCTTAGGAGTGGATGTAAGTTGGTCTCTCCTGCTCTTAGATGTAGAGAGCATAGAGAGGTGACCTATTTTAAACTGAAGCCAAAGAACGTACACAACAGCGACTTATTATAGGCTTCATTACGAGTGCCTTAAAAAGCCGAGATTTCGATGGAGGTCATGTTTGGTGAGCAGTTTTATGACTACTTAGCCTAAGAGCTACTTAAAGGCTATACACGGTTCTGACGTTTATCGTCACGGAGGTTATATGTACGACGGTAATAAAGCATTCGCACTGAAAAGGTTTTACATAAAGGAGCAGAACTATTAGAGTGAAGTAGAGAGAAAGAAATCTCTCCTCTTATATCTAACTACGATGTCTGAATAGTTATGATGTTATGTCGTAAAATGCAACTGATTGACTGAGTTTTGGGTGGGCCAGTATGTCTCTCCAGGGTCTGTCTGTCTGTATCTATGTCTGTCTGTCTCTATGTCTGTCTGCTTGTCTCTCTCTATCCGTCTCTCACTCTCTTGCTTTCCTTTGTTAGGGTTTTGTAGGCTAACTTTCACTGCTGGTTGGTTGGTCCGTTGATTGCACTTATTCGAAATAATAAACTTCTACGTTTTCGTTGTTCTGTTTGTGTGTGTGTGTGTGTGTGTGTGTGTGTGTGTGTGTGTGTGTGTGTGTGTGTGTGTGTGTGTGTGTGTGTGTGTGTGTGTGTGTGTGTGTGTGTGTGTACAATAAAGGTATTTGTGTTTTCATTAATTAGAGAATATGATTATCCATTTTCAGTTCAATTCAATTTATTGCTTCCAACAAAACACAAGTTCCCCATTAAGCAATTACAAGTGAAATCAGTCATCATAACAATGCAGGAGCTCAGATAATTAATTAGACAAAACTACGCTAATTGAAAACAAACGGAGTTCATTCTGCTCTCTTTGTGGGTCCAGTGAGTTAAAGTTCCAATCAACAGAATAATCCTAAAGTATTGAGATAGTGTTGATCTGACAAAATAAGGTTTGTTAGGGTTTGTGCAATTCCTCTTAAAATTCCAGGTTTGGTGAATCCGTAGCAGTTCTTTTCAGTTTCATACGAGTACGATGACGTGAGACTTTGAAGTCACAGTTAAGAATTTCCAGACTAGTTCAGACCAATTTGCCAGTTGATCTTCCTTGGCTGAATGCAAGTCTGAATCAACTCTTGTTGATTGTGAGGCTAATCATCGCTACACATGTTGCCATCATATGAAATTGATTTCTTAAAGTACTTTGGCTGAAGATCTGTGCTCCCCATCCTCTTCCACTCATCTCCCTATCTATCCAGCTGTGTTTACAGGTGATTTCCTGATATCTCTCTACATGCACTTGGCTTCCTCGTCTGTTTATTCCTATTCCTCCTTCTCCTCCTCCTCCTCCTCCTCCATCGCTTCCAGTTCTGTTATCCGTGGAGACCGCTTATATCGGAGTCCTCTGATCGGCGTCTTAGGTGGGTAGGCTGAGGCTTGGTCTGGGGCCTGGTATGGGGCTTGGTCTGTGGTTTTGTTTATGCCGATGGAAGTGCTGAGGATGCATCTCTTGTGTGACACATCCCACTCTGCTCTAGCCGCTGTTTCTTCAACGCAAGTGCAACGGACGGTGGCTGAGTCCGACTGACGTCTGTGGTTATATTATATCGGCGGATGATTAAGACGATCGAGGGGAAAAAGGGACTGGATATGATCGCACTCAGCGCTCAACCACTTCACTTGCTCACTCACTTACTATGCCCGCTTTCGCACGCAGGAAAAAGAACAGGAGGAGGAGGAGAAAAACGAAGAAGAGAAGAAGGAGGAAGAGAAAGAGGAAGAGGAGGAGCAAGAAGGAAGAAGAAGAGAAAGAGGAAGAGGAGGAGAAAGAAGGAAGAGGAAGAGAAAGAGGAAGAGGAGGAGAATGAAGGAAGAGGAAGAGGAAGAGGAGGAGAATGAAGGAAGAGGAAGAGAAAGAGGAAGAGGAGGAGAATGAAGGAAGAGGAAGAGAAAGAGGAAGAGGAGAAAAAGACGGAAGAGGAAGAGTAGGAAGAGGAGGAGGAGGAGGGAAAAGAAAGAGGAGGGGCGGAGAAGGAGGAAGTGGAAGAGTGCATGGAGGTCTAGCCACGGCGTGCATCCTCTGGAGTCTGTGTTTGTATTCTGGTCAGATCAAAGACACTTTCCACCAAGTGCAAGGAATATACAACAGGTTCCATCGAGATCACACTGCGTCTGTCTGTCTGTTCGTCTCTGTCTGTTTCTCAGTCTGTCTGTCGGTCTGTCTGTCTCTTAGTCAGACAGTCAGTCAGTCTGTCTGTCTGTCTGTCTGTCTGTCTGTTTGTCGGTCTGTCTGTCTTAGAAGAAGCAACCTGTGCTTCAAAATACCCTCATTGCCTTTAGGATGAAGCTGACCAAAGAGAGCCTCAGCCAGTCGAAGTACTCTCTAATATTCTCTCATAATATGCTCTCCTTTTATTCTATTCTGTCCTGGTGTTCTATCCTAGTATCCCATCCTAGTTTTCTATCCTAGTGTTCTATTCGATTATTCTATCCGAGTGTCCGAGTGTTATATATCCGAGTGTTCTATTCGAGTATTTTATCCCAGTGTTCTATTCGAGTATTATGTCCGAATGTTCTATTCGAGTATTCTATCCTTCTTTCTCTGAGGCTCCTCCGCAGACTGCTTAGATGATAATCGTCTGCAGCTAACTCCAATCACTTGTTTCTCTTCCGATCTTTCGCTTTTCATCAGACGTTCGACCTCATTGAAACGGCGTCTGCTGCCTAACACCAGATCCTTGCAGTTACTCACTGCTACTGATTGGGCGCCAGTGAAGGATGACGTCACACCATTGCTGTGGATGCTAATGCTGCTGAAACAGCTGACCAAATATATAAATAGCTGAACAAACAAGAAACAGAAAGAAATGGAAACAGTCCGAACGCTAACAGCTGCTTCGACGGTTCGTTATATCCTCCTTCTTCTTCTTATCCTTCTCCTAGCTCTTCCTCCTCTTCCTCCTCTTCCTCCTCTTCCTCCTCTTCCTCCTCTTCCTCCTCTTCCTCCTCTTCCTCCTCTTCCTCCTCTCTCCTCACATTCTAACACGGGAATATTGACGTTGAAACCTTTTGTTATTTTAATCGTCTGAAATAATGTATTCGGTCATTTGCATATTAGCGACACGTGTCGCCACAAACACATGTACAGCTACACTTCAGAGGTAAAAAGTCACATCGAATCGATTGGCTTTGAGGTGCTTTGTGGAAATGTAGCGAAGAAAGAAGAGGAGTGGAAGCTTTTGTTGAACTCTGAACTGAGCTGAGTTTGCATAATAACTGCCTGAATCAATGCACATAGCTCTCTTGTAATATGGTTTTCTCTGTGGTGTTTCCTTTTGCTTGTCGTTCGGTTTACCGTTCATTTGTAGACTTGTGGATCAACTTTAATAAAATTAATGTTCGTTTCGGTTAGAAATTGCTCCTCTCTAAAGACCATTTTATAATGTAATAATGAGATTCATTTTCCTCAGCTGTTAATAGCCATAGAGATCATTGACCATAAGATTATACAGAGTGAAGTTGGATCTGACGGGCAAATGAAAACGTTATTCTGTCGAGCCGTGAATCTGCCGCCGTTTTCTCCCACTTTGACAAAATGCCAACGTGAATGTTTAACTTTCCTGGAAAATTTCTACTTAGGAGTGGGTGGCACGGAGGGGTGTCACGGGGGCACAGGGTGGAGTTGGGGGGAGGCAGTCTATCTTTCTTCATTTCTTGTGTCTTAATCGATCGTTTCAGCCGCTGTTTCACGGCTTTGATCGAATTGTTTCAGGCGATTTCATATGACGAAGAAGTGACAACGACGTCTTTGCATTAATTCCGGCTGCAGGGATTAGCTTACCTATAGCTGCCTGGGATCGGGTGACGGAAGGAAGTGGAGCGGCCTGGGGTCTGCAGTCGTGCCATGCATTAGCCTCGCACGACCTACAGACTTTCAAGGCAGATAGGGTTGCGTATCGGTGGAGAAGGTGGAGAGGATGGTGGCAGCGGTGGCACCTTTTCCTGGCACCCTCCTCTCTCTCTCTCTCTCTCTCTCTCTCTCGCCTTTTGTGTCGCTACTGGACACCTTTCGTGATAATCCACGACTGTTAAGTTGGTCTCAGATGGCAGACGGTCTTAGCGTCGAGCGGGATGATTGATGGGTGTGTGGGTGTATATATATAGTCATTGGCCGTGGAAATTCGAGACACGTTGGGATATCTCACATGTATTCCAAGTGCTGTGTATGTTTTGTCTTTGTGCATATATATATATATATATATATATATTCTGTCTGAGTGTGTTTACATAAGTAGGCAACCTTTGTTTTCATCTGACAAGTGTGCATTGCATGTTGTGTGTTCGTTTTTATGTATGTCTTGTGTGTGTTTTATGTAAGTGCGTATTCTCTTAAGTTTTGGTTTTGCTTTATCTCACAAGAAATATAGAAATGCGACTTGTAGCTTATTATGCAGCAGATGTAACAAGGTTAGATTCATATTATGTTGTCTTAAGAAATAAATGCTTAAATATCTGGGTTATGAGTTTTCGCTTTGTCACGCTGTTAGTTGCACACGGAATGTTTTCTCGCGTGGACATTCTATTCATGCGTTGGAATTAAGAGCATGGTTAGTCTTGCATGTGACCTTCCTCAATGGTTCGTTTTCTGTTGACCTTTGACCCTGTCCTGTTGAACGCTCGTCTACTCTGTCGTCTGACAGTTGAATCCTTCCTTTCCTGATTAACTGTCGCCTGAGTCGATTATTGCTGAGGTAGAACGATTCGAATTGACGTGGACACAACGGATCCCAGCGGAATAATAATTCAGTTAAGAAAATCAATCAGGGATTTCATCAATCACCCGCCACTCCCTTCACCTCTCGGTCACCCTCCGTTATCTTTACGAAGGGGTGGAGGGCCTATGTCAACAAATGGAAGGCGGTCCTGATTAGGGAAGGTGGTTGGTGAAGGGGTGTTTGCAGGGGGAGAGGGGTTGGATGAGTACCACCCTCTCTCTTCTTAGTCTCCTCTAAGGTTTGGGGGCGATTTGTTGACACTGGACACATAATAAATTTCGTCATTTGATAGAAATCACTGGTGAGAGGATGTGTGTGATTTGGTCGAAAGAGGAGGACAGATTGGGAGCATAATAAAAGTTTTATGCTACGAGGGCCTATTTGTAGCCGACACAGTTATAATTGCGAGCGGAAGAATATATTAATTAACAGAATATGAATAATAAATTGTTGTTTAAAACTTAATTTTTAATGATTTTGTGTTATAGAATTTCCACCGTCCCACCGTCTATTCATTTGAGCCGCGGTTTAGATTCACAATTGCTTTCAGTATCCGATTTCGGATATTTCTGTTTTTTTACAAGTTAGCATCGGGGTAAATTCTGAACAAACTATCTACTTCAACTTGCCCCGAATAAATATTTTTCTTCCACTGCTGAAAGTTCCCAAACGCCAATAATTCTTCCGGTTGTATATCTTGAAACAATTCTCAATGAAATGTGTGAAAGCTCCTGCAGTTGAAGCTAAACAAAGGTACTCAGTGAATGTGATTTAATGTAATCGATATAAATAACTTCTGGAGAGAGAAGCATCTGGAAGAGTAATGAGGAACAGACGTAAAGTGCAACAACACTCTCTAAGAATTGTGAACATGAAATTAAATACAGTGCGTCCATAAACTAACATGAATATACTCACATGCATACCTGCATCATAATATCTCCTTCGTCGTCGTCTTCTTCTTCTTCAGATTATCTGCCCTCAGGTCAAACGTTTGCCAACGCGGTGCTAAGCTTTTTCTTTAGTTCTACTTTACATTAAACGTACATATACATGTAAACACACACACAGACACACAGACACAGACACACAGACACAGACACACACACAGATATATGTTGGATGCTTTAAAACTGTTGTAAAAATAGAGTCGGATTTGCATCGTTGTTTTTACGATGTTTATTTAAGTAATTTAGACATTTCGGCGGTGTTGGGTGTTCTTCAACAGGGCTGATGTGTTTTCGTTTGGGATGGTGATAATGGGGTGCATTTCAGAGAAGATGGCGCTCTTGTCCGGTTGAGGCAAGAAGTACAGCCTCATGTGAGGTGTGTGCGAGGGTGGGTGGTGGCGGATGGGTAAGCAGGGCTATCGTCTCGAACCCACAAGACGGAATCTGATTCATGTCGGGGGATCAAAGGTTTGAGATGAGAACTTGGACCAACCTAATTAGAGGCGTCACTTGATGAGCAAGTTAATTCTGGTTGGTGAGCGCAGCTTAACAGCGGAGAATAGACAGATGGATGGATAGCAGTGGAATGAGAGGATAGCCGTGAGGAAGAGGAGGAGGAGTAGGTGGACGAGGAGTAAAAGGAATTATTCCTCCTTGGATTTATTCATCGGTCGGAAGTCATGGCAATAGCATTGGGATGTAATGCTTCTGATCCAATCAACGTTCAAATGCGTTTGAACCTGGACTTACATTCGACGCTGTTGGCTGAACAATTTAAATTGCAAATGAAACACTTAACTCTAAACTAAGACGTTATTACATTGTAGAAGGAACTTCTCAGCTCCCTCTTCAGCAGCAGCCTCTAGTGAAGGAAATAGTTATAAATTTACATTTTATTTTTGTACAGTTGCCTTCTCTAAATCTAGACAGATGGACGCTTTGACAACTTTATAGGCTACTCTAAAGTATCTCCCTCTGCTTTATTTGCCTGTAATAAATTACTTAGGTGGCCCGACCTAGCGGGACTATATGTCCTTTCTGAGTCCTCTGTTGCTGATGTCTGATGAAAAATAAATTGTTTTTTCTGTTCTGCTTACAATGGCTTCAATGAAATGAATTGAAAATTAGCAGTATTGATCATTTAATAATTAAACACTTAACGAGTAGTATTTATCAACAGTATTAATCAATTAGTAATTAGACACTTCTATAGCGCCCATGTAGATGGCAAGCGGCGAACTAAACCGTGAATAAGTTGAGAGCTAGAACATAATTGAAAGAAGTCAGTGATATTAGAAAGAGATCCTTCGAACTAAAACAAGAGATTGAGCGGAATGAACAGATGTTGGGTTCAACTCTTAACTGTCTTCTTATCTGTTAATTGTTAATTATGATTCATAGGGTTCATCTAAAAATACTAATCAGTCACTCGCAAGCAAGGAGACGAACAGGTGAATGGGAGCAGATATACATGTAGATGTTGGTAAGACAGGTGTAGCATTAGCCAGACACACACGCACACAGAGAGAACAACAGACAGAGAGAGACAGAGATTGAGAGAAAGAGGGAGAGGCAGATGGAGCGAGAATAGCCACACAGATAGCTAAGCACCATGTGATTGGAGGGAGGTGTGTGGGTCAGAATGCACTGAGAGCAGGTGAGTCAACATGTAGGAGCCAGGAAAACAGAGAGCGAGCGGTCGATGAAGAGTGGAATGCTGCTGCGGCTGCAACTATAACGTGAGACATGTAAGAGAAGAAAATGGGTGGAAGAGGGAGGAGGTAGAAGCGAATACGATGGGATGGGAGAGGGAATGTTGACAATGTACTTGATTCAACGGACCATTCCATCGCATGCGTCAACTAAGATCTTCGATTGCATACATAATCAGATGGTGGATAATATAGAGAATGCGTGGATATACTATTGTTTTAGATAGGATCTCTATTGTTTCAGAGGGAATTGTTCTTTAATTGACCGACAGCTGCTGAGAATGTTTTCTTTGGGAGTATGTTGATGGATTAACTGACAATGTTCTATGCGCTAGAAGAGTTGAAAAGAGGAAGACGAAGAATAAGAGCATGTTGTATAATTGAAGGTTAAACCAAAAACACAGGTGAAGGAAGGAAGGATTGGATGGATCCTGGTAACTCAGAAAAAAACTTAGCAGAGAGAGAGACAGAGCCAGATAGGGAGGAAGGAGAGTGAGATAGAGAGACAGACAGAAGGACAGAGAGAGAGAGAGAGAGAGAGAGAGAGAGAGAGAGAGAGAGAGAGAGAGAGAGATGGGGCGACTCCGAGCAAGAGATGTGTTGGCAGTTGTTTGCTCTGAATCCCTGTCATAGAAATCGTTGGCAATGATGACCGAATCGTCGTCGCCGTCGCCTCACTCTCTGATTTAATTATGTAGCGCCTGTTGTTGCGTTCCACTTGTCGTCGTTTGATTGATTGAATCATGTTGTCCTTCCGTCCGTTCGGTGGTGAGTGCGTCTGTAGGTGCAAACACATCAGAGGCGTCTCTTCTCTTCTACAGAGGCATCTCTTCTCTTCTACAGAGGCATCTCTTCTCTTCTACTGAGGCATCTCTTCTCTTCTACAGAGGCATCTCTTCTCTTCTACTGAGGCATCTCTTCTCTTCTACAGAGGCATCTCTTCTCTTCTACTGAGGCATCTCTTCTCTTCTACAGAGGCATCTCTTCTCTTCTACTGAGGCATCTCTTCTCTTCTACTGAGGCATCTCTTCTCCTCTACAGAGGCATCTCTTCTCTTCTACAGAGGCTTCTCTTCTTATTATTGTCACGGCGGTCATTATTTAAAAGGATTGAAAGAACTTAAGAGAAGAGATGCCTCTATAGAGATAGAGATAGAGAGAGAGAGAGAGAGAGAGAGAGAGAGAGAGAGAGAGAGAGAGAGAGAGAGAGAGAGAGAGAGAGAGAGAGAGAGAGAGAGAGAGAGAGAGAGAGAGAGAGAGAGAGAGAGAGAGAGAGAGAGAGAGAGAGAGAGAGAGAGAGAGAGAGAGAGAGAGAGAGAGAGAGAGAGAGAGAGAGAGAGAGAGAGAGAGAGAGAGAGAGAGAGAGAGAGAGAGAGAGAGAGTGAGTGAATTGTGAAATCGTATGTATTGATCTTGTTCTTGTTTCTCGGACACCTCCCGAGGAAGAAAGACAAGGGGAATGGGAGGAGGAGGAAATACAAGAGGAGAAAGAAGAGGGAGGAGGAGGAGACGTTGCATGAAGAAGGGGAAGCGTGTCTCTTCAAGCGAGAACGAAAGAGAAGCCAACGGAGCGTAAGGATTACAGTCATCTACGCAACTGTTTGCTTCTGCCCGGTTCATGACGACAACAATGGGTCTGTTGCATCGCAGACAATGCAACACACACACACACACACACACACACACACACACACACACACACACACACACATGCACGCTAAGTCTCTCTCTCTGTCTTTCTTTCTCTCTCTCACTCACTCAAACATGCAGCCACAGTGTTATACATTCCCTTGTGTATGCGTGCTGCTGTTTGCGAGGGTGCTGGAGAGAGTCAGAGAGTGTCCTGTGTTGAATCGATTAGAAACTGTAGTTCAGTTGAAAGAGACCGAACCAGAAGACGAAGAGAGGAAACGTTCTAATTAGGAATAATATGCGAAAGAAGGTTTTGCTAAGGACTGTAGTAACACGGTAGCAGAAGCAAGAGAGGACGAGGAGGACGAGGAGGAGAGGGAGGAGGAGGAATAGCAGGAGGAGGAAGAGGAGCAGGAAGAATAGGAGGAGGAATAGGAGGAGGAGATGCTGATCAAGTATTGCCCTACACAAACGTTGCAGATTTCAAAGAGCCAAAGACAAACAGACGTACAGACGGACGGATGTACGGAGGCATCCTGATGGTCATTTCGCTGCTCTTTGGGTTCGTTTGGTAATTGCCCGACTGAATTCCTAGACTTATGGGGTAAATAGGTCAGACGTGAACTCTACACGCATTTAATCTAATGTCTGTTGGAGTCAACGGGTTAGACGGAAGCGGAAGAGAAGGTGTCTGGGTAATTTGGGTTTATGATCCATCGCATGGTCAGCAGTTATGATGGGCTTTTGAGAGGAGATGTGTGAGTAAGAGAGGCAGACAGACAGACAGACAGATAGAGACAGAGAGACAGAGAGAGAGAGAGAGAGAGAGAAAGAGAGACAGACAGACAGATATATATATATATATATACATGTATATAGAGTGAGATAGAGAGAGACAGAGAGAGAAGGAGAGAGAGAGAGTTAGAGAGGCCGAGAGAGAGAGAGAGAGGCCGAGAAAGAGACCGAACGAGAAAGAGATAGATAGATAGATAGAGAGAGAGAGAGAGAGAGAGAGCCAGAGAGAGACAGAGAGAGAGACACACACAGAGAGACAGAGAGAGACCGAGAAAGAGACCGAGAGAGAGACAGACAGACAGACAGACAGACAGAAAGACAGACAGAGTGAGAGAGAGAGAGGCCGAGAAAGAGACCGAACGAGAAAGAGATAGATAGATAGAGAGAGAGAGAGAGAGAGAGAGCCAGAGAGAGACAGAGAGAGACAGAGAGAGACACACACAGAGAGACAGAGAGAGACCGAGAAAGAGACCGAGAGAGAGACAGACAGACAGAAAGACAGACAGACAGACAGAGTGAAAGAGAGAGAGGACTGATTGAAGAGGAGATGTTTGACAGACTCTGATTTTTGAGGATCTGAGGGTCAGCCAATGAAAGTATGGAAGGTAATGGAAGGGAAAGGGGAAGGGTCGAGTGGGCGACGAAATGGAGGAGTCTCTTGTCGGAAAGTAATAACAGAGATGCTTCTTTTAGAAGATGCTGCTGCTGCTGTGTGTTAATGATGCGGACCTTAGAAGTGATGCTACTGACCATCTGACGGATGAATGTAAGGATTGGTGGATGGATGGAGTTAGGAAGTGAAAAGGAGGAAGGAGTTAGGAAGGGAAGAGGAAGAGAAGGAGGAAGAGGAGGGTTATCCATCGGTTGGTTCTCATCTCATAGACAAAAGATGGAACTGGACATCTAATCATTTCAGACAAATGATATAGAATAACACGGAACCACGCTTCACTGCGTTTGATCACAGAGGAGGATGGGGAGTGGGGAGTGGGGTTGGGGAGAGGGGTGGGAGTGGGGAGTGGGGTTGGGGAGAGGGGTGGGAGTGGGGAGTGGGGTTGGGGAGAGAGGTGGGAGTGGGGAGTGGGGTTGGGGAGAGGGGTGGGAGTGGGGAGTGGGGTTGGGGAGAGGGGTGGGGTTGGGGAGTGGGGTTGGGGTGGGGGTGTCTCGATTCACGGTTGACGAATCGCTTCATTATTCGCAAGTTTAATTTGCTTCAGTGGACAACGGGCGCAACTCTGTCTCTCGGTCTATCTCTGTCTGTCTGTCTCTATATGTATTTATATCTGTTTGTCTGTCTCTGTCTATATCTCTCTATCGGTGTTTGTCTCTCTGTGCTTGTTATTTGTCTCTATATTTCTCTGTGCTTGTCGGCCTCTCTCGCTTTCTCTCTCTTGTTCTGTCTCTGTATATTTATATATATATATATATATTTCTGTTTTTTGTCTGTTTGTTTGTCTACCCGTCTGTCAGTATCTGTCCCTCCGCGCTTCGTTTTTCATACTTCTATCAGTGCCTCTCATGAAAGGTCTGATGATTGATGGTCACTCCTTCCACCTGAATGGGAGTGGATGGGGGTAAGGGTAGTGGATGAGTGGGGTCACAATGGGAAATGGGGTTCGTGTTTAGCCTACAGATGCCTGCGTTAAACCAGAGCTCTCCATTGTCCTTGGCTGGCTGCCAAGCCCCTCCCAACCCCCACTGTATATCGTCTGCATTTTGCGTTACTCCTTTTCCCTGGAAGTGTCTCTGACTCTCTTTCGTCGTCGTCTGAGTTTCCTCTCAGCTCAAATATCCCTATGGTCGCCCTTTGTTGTCTTATTCTTTAGGAAGTCTATCAACAACCCTTCTTATTTGACGTAGCGTTCCTAGGAAGGCGTTGCGCTTTAGGATGGTTGAGCATGCGATTC